>PVKE010013539.1:0-36394 GCA_004027555.1 Craseonycteris thonglongyai | reverse complement strand
AATTTCTAATAAAAAAAGTTCATATGATACTGACTAGCATGGTATATGGTAATGACTTCAAGAATGGGGTACAATTCATTTCTTTTAAATATTTGAAAATTTAAGCTTCACAATTATAAATATATCTTAATTACTTAATTAAAGACTTAATTAATTAAGTCTTTATAATTACAGGTATATTTTTATATCTTTGGTAATGAACATAACCTTCCTAGACAAATTAAAAGTAACCATTGCTAATATTTTTCCCTGGAATTTTCCTGTAACCATGTACATTCTCTCTGATTCTGATGCTCCAAAAGGTAAGATAACATAATAGAGGTAACAGGCTCTGGTGTTAGACTTTCTGGGGCTTAATCTTGGTTTGAATATTAAACTTAACTAGGCATCTTACCCTAGGCAAATAAGATGAACTTTCTGTGCCTAAGTTTCCTCATTTGTAAAATGTAGCTAATAAAGTTATTTCCTTTTAGGGTTATTGGAAAAATTAAATGAGTTAGTATATGCAAAATGCTTTAGGACAATCTTGGTACATAATATCGTACTCAACAAGTATCCATTGCAATTATTATTTGCTTAAAATTATTTTAGAAAATACCTAAATTAAATCAATTTGATTTGATCTCCACAGCCAACAAATTCTATGACAGTACAGATAAGGAGTAAGATGGAAACAAATCTGAACCATATCCTGAGGGCAAGAGAGATTGATGGAGAAGTAAATTTCCCCAAACAATAGGGATGAAATTCCTGAAAGAATGAATGCTGGATAAAAGACTAATTTCTTCTACATTTGGATTGTCAAAATTGGTGTCTAACTTATTGCTACTATTTTAAACATTTGCCTATATTTCATTATGTTTCCAAATTGTATAGTAGTCTAGCCTATTCCTAGTACATGTTCGGTTTGGAAATTACTATTTTATATATTTTTGTTTACTCTGTACTCATGCTTTGTTGTAAACATGGCAAATCAATCTTCCACATACCAAATAATCTATTCATTATAGCCTCCATGCTTGCCCTATGCTGTAATAGTTGGTATTTTAAAATAGCCTTGAATAACTGAACTTATACAACCACAGTCTAGTATATTAACCAAGCATAAACACGGCCTTGTATTTTTATAGAAAGAAAAGAAAAATATCTTGGGCTAATCTTTAGTAAATACATTACTACATTGTTACCTACATCTGTTATTTTTATTGTTTAGAAAATGTTTTTGAAGGTAAAACTAGCATAATAGATCTATGTGTGTCTGTGTCTTAAATTTCTTAGAACATGGCAAAATTGTCTTTTGTGCCAAGATATATCAATTTTTTATGTACAAAACAACCAGGTTCATTAAATCTACATGGACATTCATTCATAACTTTTTTATTCATTTCATGTTATGGTATGACTACATGTTTACTCCATTAGGTTCTACCTTGCATTGAAATTGAAACAATCTAGCATAACATCAATTTCTTTAGTACTCTGTTTTTGACTTGCTCATAGAGGTGAACATTTCTTCATAAACTCATTTAAACTTCTTGAAAATTTCTGTAAAGTTATGATTTCTTCAGTAACAATTTCCTGAACCTACAATATATCTTTATAGTTGTATTCCAGAATTTTGAAAACAGTACAGCTGTTTTACATTTTCCTGAAACCTGTGAATACTAGGAAATATTACTTTAAGCCTTTTCAATGACTATTGTAGTAGTAGATCTTTATGTCATTATTTGTAAGCATTCCAAGGAAGAAAGAAAGAAAATGGGCTCATGTTTCTCAGAAGCATGTTCATTTTGACAGATTTTATTTTCTAAAGACGGTTATAATATTTCCCATCCACATGCTTTTCTGCAATGTGACCTTGTCCCACCCCCATCAAAAAATGGAGATTATCTCTCTATTCCATTGAATCTTGTGTATATACAGGGGCTTGCAGAAGTAATGCCATAACAAAAGGCTTACTTTGTCTTGTATGAGATGGGTAGCAATTTGAACATTTCACCTAAAATGTCACGTAGTGTGTTTGAGAGTGGTATTGTTATGTTACAGAATTACACGCTTATGATTTTGTAATAAAAATTTTGGTATAGATTACCAACTCATAAAAAAAGGATGTTACTTCTGCTGGGGCATTACTTTTGTCAGATGCTGTATATTACCATATATTTACATATGTATAATAAAACATCACTTAATCCTCATAGAAACTTCCAAAGTAGGTACTCTTATTATCCTCATGTTTCAGATGAGGAAGCTGAGAGAAGAGAAATTAAGTCACTTACCAGACGTTGCACAATTAGTTAAGTGGTAGGGATGGGAATTAAACCTGGGGAGTACGGTCATAGTCTGTGCTTCTAAGTATTGCATTATTGTTTATCAAGGAAGCACATTCCGTGCTTCTTCCTTGTTCTTTCTTGTGAGGCTCTGGGCAGGATCACAAAGCTTTTGCTCCAGCTCAACTCCCCATTGCCAGAGAATTTTTTTCCCCTTTACTATGCAATCAATCATTTTTCCCAGACAAAGATTAAATTTAGCTCAAGATCTTACATGTCTCTTTCAGAATTTTTACTCAGTTTGTTGCTTGCTTATCTTACAGTTTAGAAAATACTTATTTCAGGATCCTCCTTAAATGAAGCAGTCACAAAGACTGAGTTTAACACTACAAATCTTGAAGAAGAAATGGATGTGAACTGCACAAAACTTATCAAGCAAAATTCAGTATCATTGGTTCTAGTGCCAACTTGCAGACTCCACAAATTTTAAGGTGATTGATATACCAGTCACCTCAGTGACAATGGGAAGTAAAAAAGAAGATTCTCAAGGTTATGGAAAATAAAAATGGTTAAAAAGATATCTTGCCACTCCAGATCATGGCATCCCATTCTAATCGTATAAAAGGAACTCTTGCCATCATATTTTCATTAATGTATGGAAAGTTTTAACAGAGTCTTATTGAAATATGTAAACCATTTGAGGAAAACGGTTATGTTCACTAATGTAGCAAAAAATCTTAAGAAAGGCTGTATTACTTGAGTTATAAAAGATCCCAGGAAATTTATTTGCTTTTCAAAGAACTAGCTAAATTTTTGAAGTGATTAAGTATTTAAGTATTTTTGAACTGAAAGACAAATGCTCACCAATCTACTTTCTTGTTTCCTGCTGTGTCTGGCAACTCTCTTGTTCAACTTGGAGAAATAATAGGTTATGCCTAAGTAGCCATTGTGTTGTTTTAAATATCTATTCTGTATGGGAGAAAACTGACTACTTCTTATCATATTCTAGTGGGAAAAAGCACTCACAATATTAGTAGTGTATTGAAGAGAGGAAGATAAAAATTTAGACAAGATAATACAAGATAATTTCATACGGTACTCATTTTTTATAGTTGTATTAGAAAATGGGCCAAAATGTGAATAACATAATTATAAAAGTGTTTACCTTAATTGAGGACCCATCAAACAACAAAAAAAAAAGTGACCATACTATTTTTAAAATTGCAGGTCATGTTGTACAAATCGGTCAGTCCTAATGAGCCTGCATTTTAGAACCCAGGAAAAATAGGACAACATGGACAAAACTGTAAATTTTCAACACTGAGTTTCTAGTTCTTTTAGAACTCTGGAAATAATACAAACCTTAGTCTGAACACGCACACATGTGTGCAACACACATGTGTGTACACACACACAATCACACACTTCTGATGAAGACCAACTGCCCAAAGTCACAAAAGGAAAGACTTATTGGCTCTTAAGGGCACAGGTGAAATAGGAGGGGGAAGTTAGTCAGGGCAGAGTTCTGAAGAGACAGTTACATAGAAATGAAACTATCAACAAATTTCATAGAAAAATGAACACCTTTTCTTCTCCCACACTAGAACTGAAAGAAGTGTAGAACATATGACTCTTCACTCTACTTTGAAAATATAACTACTCTGCTAAAGAAAAATATAGAGCAATGAATTTTTCATTATATTTAAAAGCTGTATAATTTTATGGCAAATGAATTATTACAGTATCTTTGGTCTCCAATATCAACAAATCTCTCACACAATAAATTATTTATGACTCAAGAAAACTGTATGTTTTGTCCTAAATAAAATTTTTCTTATGGGATGTTCTTCAAAAATTGTAACAATTTTAGAAACCTTCAGTTGTGGGATCTATTTCATATTTTGGCACAAGATCAATTCTTTAACTTACAAAGGTAACGTGGGCATTCTCATTTCCACGGAGAACTAGTTGCTTCCTCCCACGTCTGAGTAGATGTGTGACTACAGTCAGTTCTCCACCACACTTTCTGGTCAATATTCTCAAGGCTAGAGGCATATCATCTTGGGACATCTTCGTAGATCTTCATTGTTGTTGCTGTAGGCGACAACAAGCTATCCAAGAGCAGTCTTCTACTCTATGTTGACAAAATGAGAAGTCAAGTAAACAGTAAAACTTCCCCCTCATTCAGCTAACATCCTATACAGGAAGTAGCAGACTATGAGCAATGCAATTTAGTCTCTCTCTCTTTTTTTTTTAAAGATTTATTTATTTTTTATTTTTATTGTTTTTGACAGAATGAGAGATACAAAGACAAAGACAGAGAGAAGGGAGGAAGGCCCAGAACAGTCATCGGTTTTTCCACATAGTTTCATTCCACAGGTGGGCGTGGGGCTGCACAGGGCAGGAACTGGGCTGGGGTCTCACCCCGGTGAAGCTGAACGAGGGTCGGGGGCACTCCCCAGTTCAGCATATGGGTCCACATGGGCCAGGGCCAGGGCCAGGGTTTGATCCTTGGTCCCCGGGGCTTTAAAGTAAGCTCTTAACCCACTGAGCCATCCCAGCTTCCCCTAGTCTCTCTTTTTGATAAAAATCAAAAGGCATTAAGGCATAAGTATCAGTAGCAGAATCAATGATGGTACAAGAAACCAGGTCTATAATTTCAGTTTTCATTTTCATAAGTATTTATTTCAGAGTGTCTCAACCTTGGTGCTATTGACATGTGGGGCTAGATAATTCCTTGTTCTAGGAATTGTTCTGTGCATCGCACAACCGTTAGCAGCGTTCTTGGCCTCTTCCCACTGGATAGTGCCTATTGAAACCCCTGGTCCCTGCAGTTGTGACAACCAAAATATCTTCAGACATTGCCAAATGCTTTCCGAGGGTAGCATCTCCCCTGGTTGGGACTACTACTTCTTGGAATCTATTCATCTAGCTTTCTATATGTAAATAGTTATTAGATGAATGAATGAGCAAGTGAAGGTGATTAAATTGCTTATCTCATTGCCTGGTATATAGCTGAATACTTAGCAAATAATAATTCTCCCTACCAAATCCTAGGTATTATATTTTGTAACTAAATTTGTCGAGATCAGTTCCAATGCTTGTCTGTGGTGGGTAGTTCATCTAAAACAGTTGTTTGTAAATTAAAAATATATAGCTAATTTCCAGTTGATATAGGTACTGAAAATAAAATGTGCCTCTGCTCTCTATTAAAAACCCACTGAAATAGTAAAGGAATTTTATAAAAATCATAGATCCCTGAAAATAGGAAAGGAAGCTAACAAAATTCTGGGGACTAAAATCCAAAAGAACATAATCATATGGTAAGTATTTTAGCCCATCTAAAAATAATTCTAAATTGGCAATTGTGAAAGCTGTGAAGCACCATGATTTGTGTATGTGAGCGTACACACACACACATGCACACACATCCCAAAATCATGAATCAATGACACCAGGTTCTATTGGAAGTGAAAACAATATAGGTGTAATAACAGTAGGATCAGTCAATATCTGTTTAAAATAAGGCATTAATGGGGATGCTAGTGTAGCACAATAGGTTGAGTACTTACTTTACTACTGTGAGGTCTGGGGATCAAATCTCAGTTTCTCCCAGCCCCAACCCATGCAAATCCACATGCTGAACTGTGGTGCAACTGGTAACCATGAGGATGGCATCTGCCGTGCATGGCCCCGTATCTACCTGTGTAGAATAAAACTATGTAAAAAACAAATGATGTACAACAATGGAGACTGCTATGGGCCCTCCCCACTTCTCTCTTTTTCTCTCTCTCCCTTATCTTCTCTAAAACAATAAAATAAATATTTAAAAAAAAAGGGGGGATTAAACCTCAAATCTTTTTTCCTTGCCAAAAATTAGGACAACTTTCCTTCTATGAACCTGTAGAAGCCTGAAGTTGATTCTCTAGAAAGGGAGAGATAAAGTCTCTGAACCAGGAAAATACAAGAAGAGGCATCAAGCAGCTTTAAAGTCAGGAACACTTTATGGGAAACAGAGAAATTAAGGGACTATCTACCTATAAACAGAATATTGATATTCCAGCCCTTTCATCCATGTAACTCTAAGCTTATACCATCCCAACTGGAATTCAAGAGGCTATATATATATATATATAATTTATTTATTTATTTATTGACAGACAGACAGAGAGAAGGGGGAGAGCCCAGAGCAGTCTCCATAGTTGACATTAGTTTTCCATATAGTTTCACTCCATAGGTGGGTACAGGGCTGCTCAGGGCAGGAAATGGGCCGGGAGCTTCCAGCTTAGGCCCTGACAAGATCTGAACTGGGGGCATATCCCAGTTCATCATATGGGTCCACATGGGCCGGAACCAGGATTCGATTCTTGGTCTCCGGGACTTCAAAGCAAGCACTTAACCAGCTGAGCCATCCCAGCTTACCCTCAAGAGGCAATATTATATAGTGGACACTAGAGCCAGGCTGCCTGCTCATGTACCTCTAGTTAGATGTGTGACCTTGGACAAGTTACTTAACTTCTTTTTCTCTCAAAGTCCTCACTGATAAGAGTGGAATAAAAATAGTCCTTTGTTCACAGAGTTGTAGGGATTAAATAAAATAGCAGTTACTAGAACTTAGAACTCTGGCATATGACGAGCACTAAGCAAATGTTTATTATTATTTTATTTAGGGAAAACAGAAAAGCCCTAAAGATACCTACAATTGTGTTTTTTTCACCATAAAATTTTAAGCACCTCTCAAAAGGCCCATGGTTGACAAACTCATGGGGCACTCCTATTTTCAACTTTTCAATTCCCATTCTTAAATATCAGCACTCATTCAAGGACCACCAGACACTGAGGAAGGCCTCTAATAATGAAGTCAGACACCAACACAAACAAGCAGAATAATACACAATGTGAAGGAAATGCAGGCAATGAATTTATAAGACACACAGAAGAAATTATTAATATCCTCAGAGAGATAAGAATAAAGTTATCTGAAAACCAAGAACAGGTTGCCATGCTGCTATTAAAGAACATTAATAAGAGAATAAACAGAGATGTAGAGAATGAAAATATGATGATAAATGTGAAAAAATTCAGCAAAAATTGTGAAAAATACATTTGGAGTCTTGCAGAAAGTACTGGTTCAAGGCAAAAAGATAGAAGAAAGAAAATTAGAGAACCAGCCTCAAAGACATATCTAAACACGATTTTGGCATCATTAGTACTTTTACATACCTAGTCTATCATAACTGATAGCAATGATTAACAGAAAGCAGAATAAAGGTATTTTCATATAGGAAAGATCTAAAGTAATTACTTTCCACAAATCTTTTCTTTGGAAACTGTTGGACTAAATTAGGAGAGTAACCAAGAAAGAACAAGATCCAGGATCCAGCATCAGACAGATAAAGGGAATCTGTAAGTTGATGATGACAAGGCCTCAGTTAGAGTTTTATAACAGCTCTCAAGAGCATCTGCCCATACTGGAGAGTGTACTTGATGATTAGCATAGTTCCAAGAAGGTTCATTGTAGCACAAATTGATTAGTAAAATATTTTATCATGCCTGGTATCTTTAGAATTCAAATGTTCGTGGAACAATATCATGTAATTTCTTCTATCTCCCACAAAATAACATTTTTATCCATTCACGTATTTGAATGACAGTAAAATTATCAAAATAGAATTCATCTGACAAAAAATATATACTGCTGCTTTCAAAGGCAATGAAAAATTCATGTTTAGTGTCCATTTTTTAAAACTATATTGTGATTTTTTTTTTTCTAGAATGGTGGCTTAGCACGTTATTTTTGATTCCTAACGTTTCTCATCATCGGTTCACAGTAGTTATTTGTGATTCCTGGGTGGTGTTCTATATCTACACAGCCACATCTCTGTAAAGAGAACACTTTAGTCTCTTTTTCATAATAAATCCTATTCGCGTCCTGCCTTTGGGAAGCAAGAAGTGGTTGAGAGTTGGGAAAATGTTCTCAGGCAGGTAATTGACTGCATGAGGCCACCACCCATGAGACTTATGGGTTAATCTATTCAAGAACTTGCAGGCCACAACACAGTGGGTGTTATATAGGGAGTAGAGGGATGGGAATTTCTGAAAGCACAACCTTTTATCACCCTCTCCACAGAGCTCTTTTCCTCCAACTTCTCCCACATTACATTTTCTGTAATGTCTTTTTGCTTGCCTTCCAAAAATTCAGGTATCTTCAAATATACTATACTTTTACTAGTAATCTTTGAAATCCTTCCAAAACTCACATATCTATGACAGGCATGAATGGAGAGTGTGGTACTACATAAAGGGGAATGGACTATAAATTGGAACACCTGACTTTTTGTTCCAGTTCCCCTGAGTTATGCTAGGAACTTGGACAAAGCATTTAGACTTCCCATGTTGCTTCATTAGACAATTAGATAATAAAGGCAATTGAATTTGCCTCTTCAAAATGTTGTGAGTAGCAAATGAGATAAAATATTGTGTGTGTGTGTGTGTACTGTGCAGTGTGTGTGTATGGTTGTTCAAATAATATAATGGGCTTATGTACAAGGTTAGATTCCTCTAGCTCAGCCCACATTTTAACCCTCTGAAAAGATTGCTTCTGAATAATTTTCAATGTGATGGTGCAGGCAATCAGGTTTAAATCTTAGTTATTTTGCTTTGTTTCTGCCAGTCTCTAAATAGTAGTGGTCTGACTTCAAAGAGAAGTAAAGAAAGTAAGGGCAAGGTCCGATAACATGACGGATTGATTTAGAATTTATAGAATAGATGTTTTTTTTAATTTTATTTTTTAAATTTACTGGGGTGACATTATTGGTTGACAAAAATTACATAGGTTCCAGGTGTACAATTCTACATTACATTGTCTTATGTATTGCATTATGTGCTCACTACCCAGCATGATTTCTCTTTCCATCAGTATATATTTGAGATCATCATATATGAGATAAGTCAGACTAAAAAAATCATGAACCATATGACTTCACTTATAGGTGGAATATAAAACTGAAAGTAACAAAGAAACAAAAACTCAATGACACTGTCAATAGTTTAGTGGTTACCTGGTGGTAATGGGGGGAGGGGAGTAAGGAGGGGGCATCAAATATAGGCTGATGGATAAAGTAGATGTTTTGAGGTCAGATATTATTAGATTACATATTTTTCAGTTTTAATTATTTTGTTTTTAAACTTAACTGAAAAGAAGGCAAATAAGTCTTAGAAAACCCACAAATTGATATCTGGACCTCTTCTGCATCTTACTTTCACAGAAAAAGAACATGAATATTACTACCAAGGTTCCACTGTGTCAAAGTAAGCTTTTTCAGGTTTATAATAATGAAGATACTGCCTCAATTTATGAGGATTTTGGCTAATACTTGAAGAGTTAGGAAAAGCAGCAAAGAAGCACACGGTGTTGTCTTAAAAGTGATATACCGTAGTCAGATTTAATTGGCCAGTGTTTATATGCTGCAGTTCTTTTAATTAGGTTATCTTGTTGTTCCTGCAATATGAAGGATCTGTTAACTCCTTATTCTGTTACAGAGTAATGAGAACTTCCTATTTCTGCTTCCATGGTTTAATTTTTTTTCACTACCAATTAATTACACCTACTCTATGGTTTATGCTTTCATTTTTAACTACTGAACTCTCCACTCCTTTCTTAGCCTTTAGATTCTGTTTACCTATTTTCTGATGCTTGTTGCCTTCTACTGCTCATGATCTGTGTTTATGGACATCATTTAAGAGGCCCCTCAGCTCCTGTGTTATTACTCTTTGATCTGTTTTCCATGACTAATTTCAAACTTTACTAGATTGGTGATGGATCTGTTAGTATTTATCGAATACAGAGAAAACTCAACGGGGGATACTTCCAATGACAAGTCATTTCACGTGCCTTTGGCGAGTTTAATGATTACTGCCATTGCTGAGGTATCCATCCTTTGTCTAATTAATCATGACTTGAACAGTATGGCTAAGTTTGCTAGTCTTCAGAATGTAGTATGACATGTAAGTTATTCAAAGAATCCTTTCTTGTATAACACATAAACACAGAGGCTGTTTTTTCATTATTGATTACAGTCATTCAATGAACTCTAGCATGAGATATGTTTCAGCTACAAAATGGGAAATGATTATGTTTTTCCTCCTTTTATTCATCAAAAGGCTACTGTATTTACTAAGTAATAACAGCAACAGTTTAACTAATACCTACATTTCATTTTTAATTTTAAAATGCATTGAAATTTATGTTATTTACTTCCCACAAAAATTTTGGTATTATTTCTCTCAGTGTTCAAGTAAGGCATTTGAGGCCCAAGGACATTCTATAGTTTTGTTTTGACATCACTCAAATTGAGAATGTAAGTTTAACTTCTAGTTTCATACCTTTTCAATTATGCTAAAGTACCTTTAGATAAAAAAGTTATCCATGTGTTAAATGAAACCATATTTTAAGGTAAGCCAGATTTTCTATGTGAACTATAAGGAAGACTAAGTAATGAAAACAAAGTGACTGCAGCTAAGCACACTTCCATCTCTCAAATCTTTTTAAAAATGGTTTAATAAGAAATATTACTTATTTCCTATGAAGTAAATCTTCTGATCTAGTTCAAAGTATATCAGTATACACTAAATATTGTGCATAAAATATTATTACAGGTAGCAATGATTAATTCTTTGGGGCCTATTTTAATCAGTCTTTTTTTAAGTGGTGTGGCAGTCTGTATATTACTCTAAGTTACTGCTTTACATAGAGTTGTATGAAGTTGAATATAAAATTTGCAAAAACTTCACAAGATGTGAATGAAAGGGGCCTATTTCTTTCACAGGCAGAATTACAGTTTCAAATGGTTATAGTAATTCAACCACAGAATACATGGAATTCATTTTTGAGGTCATATTGAGACCTCACCACAAGAAAAATAATAAATTTTTCACTTTGCAAAAGCTTGTTAGCTAAACTTTCACCATAGGGTTCATGTAATTACCCTGTAGATTACTGCTCAGATACAATAGGGAGGCTAGAGTGTTCTCCAAATTGGCAGCTATTAGAGCTGCCACAAGAAAGCATAAATGTAATCCAGTTATCAAAATTTTAACAAAAGTGAGAGTTTTTGTTTGGTTTCTATTTATTTCCATGGGTCTCCAGGCCTTGAATTTGGAATCGTTCTTCAGTAATACATCAGAAGAACATTCAGTCCACACACCAACCATAATCAGCACCCATTTCACATCTGGGTGTCTGCTGAAATGACTGAATTCTGAGGTGACTGCAATTCCTGATGCCATTGTCTAGATAAAAGGGAAGTACAGATAGTAATTGGTTATTATAAGAGGATCCATTCTAGGTCATCTCACAAAATATCCTCAGAGGACCCTCTCGTCCACTGCCTTTTAATCTTCTGCTTGTGATTCAACCTTTTAGAGTTTAGCCTAACATATGATTTAACATTTTCATAGCTCTGCTTCCTTCACAAGTAAAATGGAAGTCCTCTATGTAACTGAAGGCAAACTTTTAATCCATTGGAGTTGAAGCTTGAGAAGTGGGTCTATGCCATGCAATGACTGGATGATAAAGCACGAACCAGAAGCTGCTAAACTCTATATTGTGCTCTGAATCAAAATGGTTGAACTACGCCACTGTTTTGAGCACATTCCATTTGGATCAGAAATTATTTTAATTTGATCCATCCACACTACCTCCTATGTAGGATAATTCTTTGCCTAAATTGTAACATCTAGACATTAACCACTTTTGAAATCAAAAGCAGCATCATTCCCTTACTGACCTTCTCTCAATTTCTCAGTAGACTATCTAACAATTTCATGACTGCTTCCAGTTCTTGATACCCTGCTCTCGTAAAGGATTTATTAGTTGCCATGTAAGGAATTGTTACAGGAAATTTTTGTGAACTTCCTCAGGGACATTTTAATTTTAAGTATTACTTTTAAATGTGTACCAAAAGATTTGTCTCTATTAAAGAAATCAAGAAACCTTGAACTTTGTGGGGTGGGAGGAAAGAGACAAGAGAGATAAGGAGAGAAGGAGGAGAGAGAGAGATAGAAAGAGAGACAGAGGGATAGAGACAGAAAGAGACCCAGAGAAAGAGAATGAGTATGGATGTGAATGAGAACTCAGGCCCCTGCACTCATAGGTATCCACAGAATACCTATGCTCTTACCACAGCTGGTTCAGGTTAGGTGCTCAGCTCAATGCACAACCACACTATAGGGGGAAAAAAAAAAAAAAAAAATAAAGGTCCATATGGACAGAGAACCCAAAACCCAATTTTATCAACAGTTCATTCTGAGCTAAGTATATACACAAAGGAAGAAAAAACAAAGCAAGTCATGAAATCTATAATCACAAAGTGTTATCTGCTTTTCTAAAAGAATGATTTACCAGCAGAAATGCATTTGAAAAGTTTACTGCTCCAGAACACTTACCTTCTTCTCTGTCTCTTTCTCTACCTCTATTTCTGTCTCTTTCCTCACTCTCTTCTCTATTCTCCCCTGTTGTCTTTACTGAACGTAATATTTTTAGAAGCCTCTTTTGACTTTTTTTTATTTGTGGGAGATTGATGACAGCATGATAAACAGTGCAATAAATATTCAGATTAATCAGAAAATAGTCACTCAGGGCAGCATTTTTCATTTTAAGGAACAACTAGTAAGAAGACAGGTGGCTTTTTAAAATTCCCATAGTTGATTAATGAAACATGAGATTGATTGTGAAATGCTTGGAGGACCCACCAGATAGTATTCCCTCAACTTCTTGGGGGAGGGCAAGAAAGTGCTTTCTGTATGTTACAAAATAAAGTGATTAATTTTTAATGAGGGACTAACTCTTACTCCTGTCTATGTATATGCAGCCCGAGAAGAAAGGCCATTCCCCTCATATCATAGTGATACCACCTTGTATTTACTTCATTTTATGAAGTATTTTAAGATGAACTATCTCAACTCATCTTAATAATCACCCTCTAAAGCTAGTGGGCAGAGGCTTCATTCTCCTTTATTGATGAGTGGGACTACAGAGGGAAGATAAATTGACTACCGTAATATCTTAGTCTGCTAGCCCTAGGATTAAAAGCACCTATTTGATTCCATTCCTGTACATTAATCTGCTATTTGCTTAAGAAGTGTTATCCAAACTGAAGAAAGGATTTTGTAGTTCACTATAGATAAAAGTAGAACATCATCAAAATTTTAAAAAATTTGGAACCTCATTTTGATATAATTCTTAATTATATTTGTAAGTTATGAAAAATAGGAACAATAATGATTATTACTGAGAGATGAAAAGTGTGTAGTAATGGAAATTTTACCATGTAAATAACAACTCAGAAAAATATAATTTCTAATGACTATATATATATATATATATATATATATATATATATATATCTTTTTTTTTAAGATTTTATTTTTATTGTTTTTGACAGAGAGAGAGAGAGAGATATAGAGACAGAGACAGAGAGAGAAGGGGAAGGGCCCAGAACAGTCATCACAATTGCACATCATCAACCCCTCTACACAGTTTCATTCCACAGGCAGGCACAGGGCTGCACGGGCTGCATAGGGCAGGGACTGGGCCAGTGTCTCAACCTGGTGAGAAATGAACTGGGAGCACTCCCCAGCTCAGCACACGGGTCCGCATGGGCCGGGGCCGGGACTCAACCCTCGGTCCCCATGGCTGCAAAGTGAGCGCCCAAACCACTGAGCCATCCCGGCTTCCCCTAATGACTATATTTTTGATGTTACATATCAGAATTACTCTAATTTTCTTGGTTATAGTAAAATTTGATGGGTATTTTTATAATGTTGCTCTATTTGCTACTGAATTTATAAATTTGGGAGTTAAAGCTACTTTCTTGAAAGAAGTCTTGCCTGTGGTTTATATGTTCATTTCCTATAGCAGTTAGCTATCACTGTATAACACCCAACCCTAAAACCTAGTGATTTAGAACAATCATTTACATAATACACAGTTCTGTAAGTTGGCAATTTGGTTTGGAATCACTGTGGGTTCTCTCTGGTCTCAGCTAGATTCACTGTATATCAGCAATAAGCAGCCAAGTTGGATGAAGAATGGCTGATCCATACTGGCCTTACTGTGGTCTCTTATCCTCTAGCAGCCAGCCAGCCAGACACTGTTCACATGGCTGTGGTAAGCAGGGATGGGGGAATGGAGCTAGTGCAACCTGCAAGGTTTGTAGAACTGGTGCACCTTCATTCTCCTGCAGTCTTATAGCCAAAGCAAGTCCCAGCATCAAACTAGATTCAAAAGGTGAAAAACAGACTCCATTTCTTGTTGGGATGAGCATCATAGTTATAGGGCAAGGAGACGAAAGGACTGTGTGCATGTTTCCATTTCTGCAATTTATCACATTAACTATTTGCTTACATTTACTTTTTGGCAGACTGCTATTTGATTTTGATGATGTCATTGGTGTAGCTATTTCATTCTTTTCAAAAAGTTATCTGGTATGCTATAGAGAAAAAATATTTTAATTAAATAGAAGACTGTTGAAACTTTCTGATAGCTAATATAATTGAATTTTACATTAGAGCTAATTTAGAATTTTAGAATGTGCTATAGAATGAAGCTGTTAATTTTAAATAACAAAAGCTCAAGCAGCATACTGACAACCTCTCTACTTGGATAGATTCATTATAATTACTCATGGTTCCAATTAACATGGATCCTAAAAATATTCCTCAGGAGATCACATTTTGCGTGCATCACAAATGCATAGACAGTACAGCAGATCTTTTCTGCTCATCTCATTTATTCTCTTAAACTCTTCTTCATTGGAAACCTGGAGACTGAGAGGGAAGGAGGAGGGAGAGGGAGAGGGAGAGGTAGTGGAAGGCATTCAGACTAAACAAGGCAAACACATCTTAAATATTTCATTGCTGTTCTCAATATTAATATTTTTCAAACATACTTCTCTCACATGTGCAAGGTATAAAAAATTTCAACATATAAAAACTTTAAAAGTTGGCTTTAAAAACTTTAAAAGTATTAAAATGGAACCATTTAAGGTTAAAAACACCAAGTTTCAGAAGCCTCTAAAATATGGAAGCATCAAATGTGGAACATGAATTAAAAAACTCCATATTCTTTGAATTCATATTTTAGTTAATCATGCTTTCCAAAATAATAACTAAAAATTAGTAATATCTACTTTGAATCTAAAACACATGATTAAAAAATTGTAGAATTATCTAACCCAAGACTATAGAAACACTGTTATACAAAGTTCCAATTATGTCCACTTTTTAACAACAGTTTGATTTAATGAAAACTTTTAATATAAGCTACTGTAACAACTACAATAGAATTTATCTTCAGTTTAAGGCAGCTCATTCACCTGACTGTCTTTTGTCTTGAGCATTATAACGTTCAAATATCTTCTGCCCACTCTTTTAAATGATCACTGCTACTACCACAAGTCATTATTGCCTCAGAGAATCTGTATCCATACTTTCAAAAGATAAATATTCCACAGCATGCTGTTGATTAACACAACTCCATTGCTCAGAAACTTTCAATGTTACTTGGGGAAAAACAAACAAGCAAAAATCTCTTAGCTTTGGTTTTCAATTCAGTCAGAAAAAAAAGAAAAAGAAGAACTCTCTTATTACTAGATCAATACAAATGCCCTATTATCATGCTAATACAGTTTTTAACTTAAGGAATGCCCTAAAAGTGGTCCAGATAAGTTAATGAAGAGGCAGGAAGTTCATTTCAAGAACAGTACCAGTTGTGCTAAATATTCATGAGGGTTCACGGAGAGAGTATTTTCATTAATAATTAAAGATGACACCTAAATTCTAAGAAAATGACATAGTATGTAGAAAAAGTACACAGGGTAGAGTCCTAAAATAAGAAGGCCTTCTGAAAATTTACAGTGATTTGAAGTAGAAAGTAAGTCAACAAGCTTTTCCAACTTGAACTCTGGTGTTAGATTGTACTTTTATATTTCTAAAAACAAAGCTCAGGTTATGATACATTATGCTTCATCTATAGATATAAGAATCTGGACATATGATTAAGAGGGATTATACACACTTTTATTAGAGGTCAAAAAATAAATTGATTTAAAAACATATGGGTGGTAGGCTTGTTGGGGTTATCATTTTGTGAGGTATGTAAATGTCTAATTATTTTGTTATTTTGTACACCTGAAACAAACAAATATATATGTATACATGTATGTATACATGCATACATACATACATACATACATACATATGTTCAAGCATAAAAATTTCATCTCACATAGGAGAAAGAGAAGACAAATCATGAAGATAAAACAATGTTGGGAGTTAATTCTGCTGCGTCTATTGGGTCGTGCAAATGTTCTCAGGTGGCAGGGTCATTATGAATTTATAATATCAGTCCTCTCTCTTATGATCTGAGAGGAAAATTAGATAAGTACCCACACTGATAGTAAGGGGGCAAACTCAGTCTATTTCTTGAAAACAGTAAGACATCTGAGAAAAGAATTCATATCAAAACATAATTTAGGTAAAATTATGAAATAGGATGAAAGGTAAAATTACCAAAGAATAAAGAGAAGAAAATACATTCACAATCTACGGAATAGAAATAAATAAACAAACAAATAAAAAGAGTATGCTCCTGGATTTCATTAAGATTAAATATTAGTAAGATGTAAATTGCATCTAAATTAACTAATTTTAATGACTTTCAATTAATAAATAAAGATTTTACATGAGGTTTCTTTTTAAAGTGCATAATCAAATAATTCAATTACAATATGATGGGGAATTATATTATTCTCTATTAGTAAATACGAGAATACGAAAATCTCTTCTATAACTTACTTTTTTTGGAACTCAATTTGGTAACTGGTATCAACAGGTTCAAAATTATGCTTATCCTATCTTCAAGTAATTACACTTCTAAAATTTTGTTCTAAGAAAAATAATCACAGATCCTCATGAAGATTAAATATAAGATTTATCTTTTAACAATAATAAAAAGCTCCAATAAATTGGTTAATCTGATTAAAATTTATTCATATAATGGACTACTACTTTCCATTAAGAGTCATGGTTTAGAATTTAAAAATATATAATGAAATTATCAAATACAAGATAAAAAAACAAGTTACAAGATAATACTTACAGTGTGATTTATCAATATTTCTATCTATTTGTGTGAGTGTATGGATAGAAAGAAGAGAGAGAGAAACCAAACTGTAAGAATATTATCAGTGACAATTGCAAGCTGCAGATGTTGATTTTATCAGATTGCAGTAAGTACAGAGAGACATGTATTGTGGAAAATGACATGCTGCTTAGAAATGCTTTTCAATTGTAGGTAAACGTGGTCTAAATTGAATAAATATGACTTTACAATACTTTGCTTTAAGAAAAATTCTGAATATTGGCAGTCATTTCTGGCACTGATTTAGCTACTGAACAATGAATGTTCTCAGGGCCCCTGGTTCTTTCTTTTCTCTGCTTTGCCATGCTTAGACTGTTAGTTTTTATCCATCTGCTTGTTTCATCATAGTAGCAAGATGGCTACAATAGCTTCAGCTATTATATTTGCATTTAAGACAGAAGAAAGAGACTAAGGAACAATGCAATGCTAGTCATGTCTGGTATCCTTAAAGAGGAAAACAATAGCTTTGCTAGAATCATTTTACTAGAAGTGACTTTACATCTCATTAACCAGAAATGGATCATATGATCACCTTTAGATTCAAAATTACGTGATAAAGTGAAGAACTTCAGTACCACAAATGACTTGGACCAATGGTTCTTAAACTTGGCTGCACACTTAGGTCAATGGTAGTCAACCAGCATTTTAAAACATGAAAAGTATGGGTCTGGCTTGTGGCAAGGTAGGAAATGGAATACAGCCACTGCCAAATTTTTAAATTCTTTTAGCTGTTTCAAATGAAAAAATAGTCTTTCTTTCTCACCTTACTGTAGACCTTTCATATCAGTTGCCAGCAAATCATTTAATTGATTAAACTACTTTCTTAAAAAAAATGCTATGAAGGAGAACATCCATTCTAATTATCATCATGCTGGTCTAGGAAAAAAAAAATTAGAAGAAAAATTGTAAAAGAATTTCAAACAGATCAAAATGATTACTAAATTTCTTCTATGGGAAATTCAGTATTATCAAGAAATGCTCTTTCCAGGTTATATGATTCTACAGTTCTCTATGCCTTTCATTATCTTTGAGTTATTTAACAACTTTGGAAGTTGTAAATAACTGATGTGAATGCAAATAATTCATGTTCACAAACATAACAAATAAATTTTGTTTGCTGTAACTACAATTAATAAATACCTCCTCTTCCTCCACTATGTAATACATTAGTTTTCTACATATTTGTACATTTATTTTAGCATTTCTTATCTGCCAATATATATGTGGTATTTTGAATTTTTTTTGAACCAGTTATGACATTTTATTGGTTCACTTCTTTTTATTTATTTATTTTTATTTTTGACAGAGAGAGATACAGAGACAGAGACAGAGAGAGAACTGAACTGGGTGAACTCCCAGTTCAGCATATGGTTCCGCACGGGCCGGGGCCGGGATTCGATCCCTGGTCCCCGGCACTGCAAAGTGAGTGCTTAACCCACTGAGCCATCCCGGCTTCCCCAAATGGTTCACTTCTTAATAAATGAGTTACACAAAGTCTTTGATGTGTTGACTTAAAATAGTTGTATAAGAATCATGATTATACTTTAAGTTATTTTTTAACAGTTGAAAGATGCAGATATTAATAGGTAAAATGAAGATTTTTTACTTCACTGTGTATCTGAATTGATCTCACCAGAAGTTTGCTTTATTATTTTTTAAAATATTTATTTTTATTGTTTTTGACAGAGAGAGAGAGAGAGAGAGATAGAGAGAGAGAGAGAGTGGAGACAAAGAGAAGGGCGGGGGCCCAGAGCATTCTCCATAGTTGTAAGTCATTAGTTTTTTGCTATAGTTTCACTCCACAGGTGGGCGCAGGGCTGAGTGGAGGCACCCCAGGTTGGCATATGGGTCGGCATGGGCCAGGGCCAGAATAAAATCCATGGACCCCAGGGCTACAAGACTAGCGTTCAACCCACTGAGCCATCCTGGCATCCCCTGCTTTATTATTAATAATAAAATCAATAGTTGATTCTTCCAAGTTAGAAGTAGAAGATGTTTCACTGACAGTCTGAAATCTGGAAATTAGACAAATAGAAACAATAACAACTCACCAACAAACCTGCAGAATGAATGTAGCTACAAAAAAATAACATCAAATTTATCAAATGCTAATTTATATTGTTCTTTAGAGTCTTAAATTCAGAAGAACATTATCCTCTTTATTTCTTTCACTGTTTCTTTCACTGTCTTCATTTTCTAGGTTAACAATAAGAACAATGATAATATAGTACCTAAAAATCCTAAAAGTGACTCAAATTTGGGTATGTGTAATTGGCATTCATTTTTAAATTTTAGTTTTTAATTGTAGTTGACATACATTATATTAGTATCTGGTGTACAACATAGTGATTCAATATTTACATGTCTTATGAAACAATCATCACAATAAGTCTAGTAAACATCTGTCATGGTACTAGCATTAGTTTTTATAAGAAAGGAAGGAAGGAAGGGAGGAAGGGAGGGAGAAAGGAAGAAAGATAGGTGAAAGTCTTTTTTTTTTTAATTTTTGCTGAATTTAGAAGAAAGAGTTACAGAATTTTAAATTTTATCCAAGAGAAGAGTTTAGAACTTCTGTAGAGGTTGATTAAATATGCTTTTAATGCCCACAGAAATAATTAACCTGCTTTTTAAACTTTGTTCTATTTTATCAAGTATTCGATGAATGATAACAAAAACAATGTATTTATTTACTCTGAATTGTTAGTGGCTAAATATATTGCTTCTTCTAGGAAAGAAGCTCTTAATAATTAAGAGTGGGGTTTCAAGTAACCTGGAAGTTCAACATGAGCTATTTGGGGGGGGGGTCAACATAGACATTTCATTAACCTCCAAATTATATCATAGACTGCATTTTGTTTTGTGTACTACATAATTTCTGGTCTGTGTACTGACTCACTTTCTGGTCTATATACAGCTTGAAATATAAGATAAATTTAAATAAAATATTTTTTCAACAGGAACTTTTAACATGAATCTGGTAATGTGAATAAGCTTTGGTTAAAATTACCCAAACATCTAACAGTACTGACTCTTTTGGCTTTAGACAGAATGGAATTTAACTTATACCAATATTCCTGAAGATTATGTGATGTATAAAATATCCTCTCCATAGGGACTAATCTACACTATAAAATTTTACTCTTTGTAAAATAGGGAGTGATGGAATATCTCAATTATAACAAAATAAATGCAAGTGTAGTACAAAAACCATGAAGTAAAGGTAAGTTTTCACTTAGAGTGCTTATAACCTGCTTACTAAGTTTGGGACCAGCTGAGCCAAGGATCCACATTGCTCTTACTGAAATCTGAGCCACTGCATGCTGGGAGCATCATTGTTGGAGAGAACTCTGTGGCAAATGAGTTGTTCAGTTCACCCAAGTGGATCTAACAGTCATTTTCCTGAACAGTTGAAATCATTTTGCTGGCCTGAATGAGGTTTTAGAAACAAAAAACAACAACAAAGAAACCTGATAATAGCTCTGCTGATCTATCTGGCCAAAAGTACAACTGGCAAATCTATGTGTAATGAGATGAAGAGTCGATAGAATATACTGTAGAAACATGTATGCAACATCTCAGGAGAAAGATACTGAGCAATCATTTCTACATAGTCATGTTGGAATCGTAGAACTGATGTACATCAGAAGATTATAGAGAGTGTGGAGGACAAAATCAAGTGAGTATAGCTCTATCTTCAGGAAAATTCCCTCATTTCATCTAAATTTTAAAAATTAGTGTTCTAAAATATTTCTTTGCTTAAAGGGTTCCAGTGCTAAAATGTCTATATAAGAACATTTCTCTAAACTAGTCATTCTCAGCAGGAACTATTTTGCCCCCAGGGAACATTAGGTCATGTCTATGGACATTTTTTGTGTTGTCAAAATTTGAGAGTGTTACAAGTATGGGCATCATCTTGGTAGAGGTTAGGGACTCTGCTAAACATCCTACATTGCTCAGGACAGAACAGCAAAGAATTATCTAACTCAAAATGTCAACAGTGATGTGGTTCAGAAACACAACTTTAAAGAAGAACTATGATTTTCATAATGGCTCTAAAGCCTACTCAGAAGAATTGTAAGTATCAGTTTTACAATACCATGGGTATTATTTTTCTATATTGACTAGGAAAACCCAAGGATAATTTTTTCTTTGAGAAACAGTCTGGTAAAGTGAAGAAAGAAAATGTAGAATTAGATCTGGGTTAAGATTTTGAGCCTTCTATTTATTTTCTCTGTAGCCTCGGGATGTTCACTGATCGTTCTCAGTTTCTTTCTTTTGAAAACAGAAATGGCAATACAAATGTACTGGAATATTGTCAGAAGTAAATATGAAATATAATTGTTTAGTTATTTGTTCATACAAATAAACAAATATAAAGTCTCATTCATTGGCAGTTACATATATAGTAACTGTTTAATAACTTCCCTTGAGACAATGGAAATTGAAATATAAGGGGAGTATTGACTGGCTTGACTAAAACAGGATGAATAGTTCCTTTAGTTTAGACTTTAACTTTAGACTCCTTTAAACTTTATATAGGTTTCCTTGTAACTTCAGGCTCTAGCCTTGTTTATCTTAGAGCACTTACTTAAAAAAATAAAAAAATTAAAAAAAAATCATAGTATTTTTTCTGCCCCTTTGAAATGTATATAAATCTCCCAGCCTCCTGTGAGTTTACAACCCAGAAATGTCTTTCTGAAGGATCTGGTACCCATCCCTTTGAAGTGTGATCACCAAGAAAGATAGAGCCTCTATCTCCCAGTTTCTACAGAAAGACAGGAATCTAACTTTAATGGGCATAAATCAGCAAACACAGATGGCGCAATCACAGATGTAAATATTCGCAAATTTAGAGATAACTCGATGTGCCTACTCCATCCCATTGATCAATTTCCCAATTAACGTCCTCCAGTACTTTCCTACTAGCTCACCCCGAAACTTAAGAACCCATCTATCTGCCTTTTAATTCAGTTGAAATTGAGTTCAATCTCTCTCCTCTATTGCAATAGTCTTGAATAAACTCTCCTTTCCTGTTTAACTTTGTCCAATGTAATTTTTTTTTTTTCATGTCTCCCAGACTCTTCCTAGCTTCCTCTTTAAAACTGGAGTGATCTGAAAGTATAATCTACAGGGGCTGGAAAAAGAGCTGAGAATGGAAGACTTCTCTGGGCAAGAAACAGCAGATAGCTTTATCTAGGGAAGCAGGAAAGTGGAAGGTTGGCCCATTTTGTCATTATTATTAGATCTAATCTTCTCAGTAAATGCCAGCTAAGAAGGAGATTCCGGGGAAGCCGGGATGGCTCAGCGGGTTAAGAGCTCACTTTGCAGCCCTGGAGCCTGAGGATCAAATCCTAGCCCTGGCCCAGGCGGACCCATATGCTGAACTGGGGTGTGTCCCAGTTCAGGTCTTGCCGGGGCCTATGTGGGAGGCTCCCGGCCCAGTTCCAGCCCTTCGCAGACCTGCGCCCACCTGTGGAGTGAAACTATATGGAAAACTAATGCTGTCGACTATGGAGACTGCTCTTGGCCCTCCCCGTTCTCTCTGCCTCTCTCTGTCTGTCTCTTTCTGTGTCAAAAAAAACAAACAAACAATAAAAATAAATCTTTAAGAAGGAGATTCCTGGAATTATAAACCTTGTACTGGAAATGCAAGCTTCTCAGGGACCATAATTGCCCCACAGAAGGAGAAGAAAACAAACTTCTTCATGGGTTTGGATGTCTCCGCTAGACTTAGCACTATTTATGGAAGAGCTTTATAGCCTTAACCATATTTCATTTCTCTTGAAGTGACAAGACCATGCATGTCATGCAATATAATTCTTTAGATGTTACATATCACATTTCACTCACTTACATCAATAAAAATAATATTATGTAAAAAGAAAATGAAAATTTCAGGAACAGAGTAACAATTTTATCTAGAACCCTGAATTTAGCCACAGCCCAAATGGCTGAACACCTCCTATTTATATAAAATAAGTTTTATTGGCACACAGACACATCCATTGGTTGAAGCATTGTCTGTGGCTGCTTTCTCACTAAAAAGATAGTGGTGAGAAGTAATGACAAAGATCAGATATCTCAAAAAGTCTGAAATGTACAAAAGTGGACTCTGGTTCTTCAAAGAAAACGTCTGTTGACTCTTCTATGAAGAGGCAGAAGCCTATAGAATTTCTGTGATTTAACTAGGGTTACAGGACTGTGTTTATTTTAAAACTCTAGACTGAAGTGACTAGTTTATAATTTTTATATTATTTATAAACTTGTCTTAATTATTATAAAATAGATAAGAGTTCAGATCTCTTAAGAAGCCAAATAAATGGCACCTCTTTAGTCTTCCAGGGCTCTGAACAAGTTGAGAAACAAACCTAGGAGCTATAGATGGAAAGCATTTCAGTATTGATCATAATCCATGAGAGGACAAAGTTTAGTGTCAGAATCACTGAACTTGTAGACTGAAATCTACGATTAAGTAGATTTACCCAGTGGAGCAGGCCAGCAACCCTACTACCTCCTAGATACAGAGGTCTCCAAATTTTTCAGGCTGCATTAACTATCAAACAGCAGTTTGGGGGCCGACTACACACTCGAGGTCCAAATAAAAAGGAATCAAAACATACATGTTGTTTTTAATGATTTATTTAATATTATTTTATTCAGATAAAAAGGTCTCCATGGGCTGGATGAATGCGGCCCGCGGGCCGTAGTTTGGAGACCCCTGTAAAGATAGCCTGGAGGTGAGAGTATCTGAGTTTAACATGCAAACTTTTTCTTTCCATATTAACCAATCATTCTGCTCCAGACATGGAGTGAGGGAAGGCCTAGAGGGAAGAAAAACTGTGTGCTGCATAACTCACTTATCTAGGAAACCAGGAGCAAAGTTTCCTATCTAACTGAGCATTCAGGCATAAGTCTTAATAATCAAAGTGGGAGATGGATTAAAAAAAGTGGACATTTTACATACTGCCTATCTTTATTTTTAATGTTTTCTCAAACTGAACAAAATATGGTTCAGTTAAAAAAAAAGTTAAATTTGCAAATTAGTGCTATATACTAGGGTTTTTCTAGAAGATTTATAAAGATAAAACATTAAGAACAGAAGTGCTTAGCAATATTTACATTTGCAAAATCTTGAGTAAGGACAAAATTTAGGCAACTCTGCAGTTCCTTTTTATAATGATTTTTGTGCTGCTGCCTAGATTTTTTTCATTTTTTCTCTTCCCTTTTAAACATACTCACCCCAAATATTTTAATATTATCAAGTGACAGATTAAGAGGAGACAGATATACAACGAAGGATACTATTAATTCATATGAAATATTATAGCCTTATAAATTATCACATCATACCAGTAAAATAATTTTTTTTTCTTTTTGTTTAGGAAAAGTCTGACCTTGGTCCTTATTTTGTTTAGTAACACTGCTGAAAGTGTTAAAAATTTGTAATTACATCCTGAATACTCCTGCATACTGACATATACTGATAAATTGTTCCAGAATTATATGTAGTACTCCTTATATGTAATCTCTGATGAGCTGCACCTTAGCTTGAGGTCTAGCTTTTGCCTATGTCTTCACTTAATAAGAAAACAACTTAATATTTTGAGGGAATTGCTAGTTCTCAGTACCCAATGGATCTGCTATCTTAGTAAAAATCATTTTGCTTCACAGTATTACTTATGGAAAAATATATATGATGGATGATATGCTCTTGCATAACATAAAAATTTCATCTAAGATTACAAAAAACAAAAGATAAAGAATAAAACCCCAAAAAGTGAATAATAATGTTAGTTCAAGTTCATGTAAGATATATATTATACTTCTTTGTGGCAAATTAACTAAGAATCTACAGAGAATCATAATTTAATACCTTTGTACCAGTGTCAGAAAATATATTAACATGATTTGATTTTCTCCTAACTGAATATTTTGTTTTGGTTAATAAGTTGAATAAAAGAAATTTCCAGAAAAGTTTTAATTTATTTTATTTTTTTAATCTTACTTTACTCACTGACATATTAAAAGACAAACTATCTGCCTTTTGACATACAATATATGACAATATAAATGTTTTATGGAAATGTTCAATCTAGAAAACTTAAAAGTACTATTATTCCTAAGATTATTAAAGGGGAGGAACTGTTCTGTGAATATGCATAATGTAAAGAACCAACTGAGCCATCCATCTTCATTCCAATAACTAATTCTCAACCACTGAAATAATTACTACTATTATTATTTACTATTATCATTATTACATTAGACAAAAAAAAATCCCTGGCTGAAAGTACGAAACAATTTCAGACCTGCTAGGCTTCTGGAAGTTAGTTATAGATCAATTTTTGACTCACCATCTCTGACTAAGTAATAAGAAAACAAATTATTGTTCACGAAATCACTAATTCTACTCAGAATATCTTGTTAACTACAGACCCTCTTGACATGTATGCTTCCTTGGAACTTTGAATTCTAAAAGTTCCTCATCACATATTGAGAAATTTTCCATCTTACTTGTATTGTCTGAACTTATTCTTAGTGTCCTGCTCTTGGATGGTATGGCTGAGAGAATTCTTTGGGCAAATTGTCACTCAGTTAGTCTCAAGAGGAGCCTTGACTGGCAGCACAGCTGACATTCTGATCTGATCCCAGCAGGCAAAGACAGACAAGCTGTCACCCTCCCTATAAAACGGCTGCTATGCCTAACAGTCCTGTCTGGTGGGAAAATGCTAGATTTCCCTAGAGGGAGACTACTGCATGTGGATTTATATTTATTGCAGATTCACTTGATTTGGTAGATGGATTTGAATGGAAATTTTTATTATTAGTCATCCTGATGTTTCTTTAATGTTCCTCAGTGGTATTTCCCCGTAGCTATGTCTTGGCTCTGCAAACACAAACTCAGCTTAATGATTGGTATCCTCCCTGGAGATTTTCATTCTCCTCCCTACTCTGCTCCTGTAATTCTCTATAACTTTGTGGAGCTAACCAAGTCAGTACCTAATATATGTATGTTTTCAAGAGTTTCAGATAGTTTACAATATTCTTGTCAATTGGAGGCAATAATATATTTGAATACTCAAAAGAATATGTTATGTCAGTTGTTTGATTTTATAAATGGATTCACTTTGCTAGAAGCACCAAAGAAGATATCACGTTGAAAAGCTAGTTATGTCTTCTTTGTGTTCTGCTGGTAGTCGAACTATCTTTTCAGAACTTTGGTCCACTGTTTATGCTGCCTGGAGTAGAGAAGATGCTTGTTGAGAAGTTTTCTAATGAAGAAGTACTCTAATGAAGAAACCCTTTTGCACAGTAGTCCAGTGTGGTCCAGTATGAAAGTCATACAATCAGCCTGCTGTTATTTGGTAGCAGAGGTTGATGTGTCATCAACACGTGACTTAAGTTTCAATGTGTTCACAATCGTTGTAATCTTACCATTAGAAAAGGGGACAAATCAAGGACTAATCCCAGAAATTTCCTCTTAAAAAAGTGAGGCAAAAGTGCACATCACTTTGGTTTATATTTCATTGCTACGACCTTAGTCACCAGGCCATCTACAGAGGGAGTTAGGAAATTCAACCCTCAGCTGTCAGTCATATCTCAAGCTCAACTCTACACTATGGAGTAAAGAGAGGTATATTTTGCTGGACAGCAAACAATTTCTTCCACATTGTCTTCACCTCCCCATATTCTCTGTTCCTTTACATAGAACCATGGAGGCCACTAGCTCCTCTTCTATGCCCTCCTAGGAATGAGGAACTCTTTGCCTGGGCCCATCAAACTTGTACTATCGTCTCTTACTGGCCCGCTGCAGAGGTAGATCCTCTCAAGCCTCCTCCCATCTTTAGAAATTTCCAGATGAGTAATAGGTTCCACACTATCTCTATTTGTTTATATGGCCCTAAATTTCTGGGAACACCTGTCAAATCCTTCTATCAACATTATCACGGTCTCTTGCTCTGCGCCCTCGCTCCACCAACAAAAACTCCAAAATGGGCCTGTAAATCTCTGCTTAGGGACCTTCGTGCCAGGTGCAGAGAGTATATTCTCATTTTGCAGGTAACTTCAATCTCTAAAAATTTGTCTCTCAGTTGGCTTGTCAGTGGTTGTGGTGGGTGGGGGTATAGTGGAATTCTCTTAAGCAAGATAATATTTCCTATAACTCCATCAATTCCTTTCTCTGTTTTACAGTATTTTTGGAGAATCTAGGCAATAGTTGGTTGGGGAGATGGTTGAGGTTACAGAATCTGTTGGGAAACTTATTAATAAGCTCTGAGGGAAACACTTGAACTCAATAGTAGATTGTGAAAAATCTATCTCTCCTTGTTCTTCAGCTTTGGGCATTAGTTGCCAAGTTTGAGGAAAGACCAGTCATGCTCAAAACATTTTCTTCTATACCTACACATTATTTTATAGAGTTGTCATCATAACACAGATTCAACTTTTAGTCAGCAATCGGTAGTCATTCAGTAAGGGAACAATATTGCATGATGTTTTCCCTTAATGATTATTTAAAATCTTATTACTAATGTCATAGTCTTTTAGGAAGTTTGGAAATTGCAAAAAAAGAAGGTCCATTTTATAATTACTCTTTATAAAAAAATGATACCACTAGAGATTTTAAAACGTGATTTAAAGAATGAAAAAATTAAAAACAAAACCGATGAGCCATGGTCACACCAAGAAACAGTGTAATTTTGATTCAAATTCTATTGGTGACACATGGAATTTTTAATTAGATAGGAAATGTTTTTATGTATAGAGCAAACATTATTATGAAGAAGGTGAAATTTAGGATAGAATAAAAGCAAATAAGACAGTTTAAATTCATGTCTCTAGATCAGACAAATTATATCCCACAATACTGGAATCCCTTACATAGAGGGCAAGTTTAATAAAACATAGAAAATAACATAATATAAATATTGTGATAGTCACTATGTGGGGGAAAGTTGTGTTCCTAAAATACTTAAAGAAATACACCCTATATTGAATTTCTGTCTGAGCTCCAAAATACATTCTTGAGTTTATTGAGTATCTGCATTACATGTAATTCCTACATTTTGAACTTTTACAATTCTTAAATACCCATATAATACCAAAAACTACATTAAAAGTACATAGTTTAATGACTGCTTTCCAGCTAGAAAGGGACTGAGAAAGAAATCCTACAGAGATATGTTAAAATCCAGAGTTTGTGAACTTAATCTATTTTAATATAACTTTATTAAAGGACCACATGACCTTGGTGAGACATTAACTCTCTGTGAATTTTTTTTCATTCATAAAACAAAACTGATGGGAAGCATTCACAGTCTAATCCACAAAATTATTTTGATGATCATAGGCATATATAAAGTAGCCAAAACTCTGATTTACATATAGTGTGGCAAAGCATATGAACTTTTGTTTTGAACTAGAAATGAAATATCTTATTGTAATAGTTTCATTAGTGCACTTATTCTTCCTTTAATCTTGTGTATATATTTTGCTATCTGTACTGGTGAAAGAGCTACATTTAAAATCAACAAAATTCTCCTCTAATTTGAAGGGAAATACAAACTCAGAGATACTAAAAATGTTTTAGTTTTTTCATTGACTGTTTATTCTCAATATCCATTAGCGTTCAGATTGTATTTTCAACCATTACTCAGTGTTAATTAGCCTAATTCTTACTGAATTCACGTTGTTTTTTTTGAGCCACATCCCTGTCTTTTCTATAGCCAAACCAACAAAACTAAAGGTATTTTCATGATATTAATACCCACACTCATACACCCACACAACTACCTCAGCATTAGGAAGATAGTGAGGAGCATTAATTCAGAGTAGAGCATGCCAGGCAGCCAACTAAAATCTGGTACTAAGGATATGGTTTTTCCACTTGTTCCCAGAAGACAGGTTCAGTGAAACGTATTTACTGGAGGAGTATTTGTTTTTTTTAGGAAAGCAGTCAACTTAAGGAAGCTTTGTTTTTACAATTTTCAGCTGCAGCAATAATGGAAAATACACAAACACGTTGAAGGCCAGTGTTTTTTTCTTAGTACCTCATTTGTGCTATGGTTGAGTGTCATCAAAGCAAAACAGCATGATCTTTTGGATCAATAGGCTTATTGATTTATGGTAAAAATATGTATATTTGTAAGTATAGATATAAGTATAAATATAGAAATAGAGGTAGAGATGACATAAATAATGATATAATCACAGCCACATCCTTGTAATAATACGCTCTCACTAATGCACTTAGCTAATTTTCTTCCTGAACTGGCTTTTCACACTGATTTCCTCTTAATCAGAACTCTCTGCTTTTGTCTAAGCTCGAGGATAAACCTTCACTATGATGTAGAGAGTTCCGTGCAGTCAAGCTTCAAGTTGACCTCACTATATTCTCTACACACATCACCTGTGCTAATGAAAATAGATTTTTTCATTGTCCCTTAAAAAAAAAATCATGTATGGTTTTACCTATGTGACTTTGTTCCCATAACTGTATCCTCCTTCTCTGGAATGACCTATATGCTTCTCTATACTTGTACAGAGCAAACTGAATTCAAATTCCATAAAGTCTGCAATAGATGTTCTCTCTTTCAGTGATATTGTTTCCTTCTCTGAAATTCTTTAACACTCATTGCCTCAGCCACTCTCTTGGCATTCTGCACTAAATTTTTATTTATCACTTCATGCATGGATCCTGTCACCTCAAAGAGCTTGTCAAGGCTTTAAGAGTAGAAACCATGTCTCATAACTACTTAACCTCATTGCCTAACATAGAAAGCCCTGTGGGTAGTGTGTTCATGATTAATAATTGATGCTGATGATTTTAATAAATTTTAGTTATGCACAGATCATATGTTACACTTACATTTTTGGTCTGGCAGAGTCTTGGCATTAGGTGGAGTTGTTATTTGTCATGACTATATGTTAACACAGGCCAAGCAACTATAGACATTTTGGTCCAAAATAATTTTTCTTATAATGAACTATTAAATAAAATCCAACAGGAAGAATTCTTGGCTAAGTAAGAAGATATTAAAAAACAAACAAACAAAACCAGCAAAACTTGAATGAGTTTGAGCTAGAGAGCAGTTGTCTAAAAAAAAAGAAAAGGACTGGAAATACTATGGAAACAAACCTCTGATTGGTGAAATTTTGTTTTTTTTTTAATTCTCACCTTCTATATCCTTTCTTAGCAGGGACTAAGCTCTAAAAGGTTTGTGCTGTTATTTGTAAAAATTGAGCTAGAATCTATGAAGAACTCACTGATTCCTTTTCCCCTGAGACAGATTTTTTCTGTGTGAATGTGTCAAATTTAGATAAAATATTCTCCTCTAAGCACTGAAACCTTAGTTCCATCTCACTTGCATCTAAAAACCCTTATTATGTAATACATGACTGCCTACTTAAGAATTCCTTAGCAAACCATTCTAGGGTGGTATGGTATACACAGTTAATAGTTTCCCAAAGATTTCTACATTGTAGTCACCAGAACATGTGAGTATATTAGTTTACATGGGAACAGGGAAGTAGTATTGAGTTAAGGTTGCTAATCAGCTGGTTGTGAGATGAAAAGTTGATCCTGAATTATTTTGTTGGGCCCAGTGTCATCAAGAAAATACTTATAGGGGAAGCCAGGATGGCTCAGTGGGATAAGGGCTTGCTTTGAATCCCGGCCCGGCCCATGTGGACCCATATGCTGAACTGGGGAGGGCCCCCAGTTCAGTTCTCACCAGGGTGAGACCCTGGCGCAGTTCCTGCCCTGTGCAGCCCTGCGCCTACCTGTGGAATGAAACTATGTGGAAAAACTGATGATGTGCAACTATGGAGTCTGTTTTGGGCCCTCCCCGTTCTTTCTGTCTCTATATCTCTCTCTCTCTCTCTCTGTATCTCTGTCTCTGTCTCTGTATCTCTCTGTCAAAAACAATAAAAATAAATCTTAAAAAAGAAAGGAAGAAAGAAAGGAAGAAAGAAAGAAAGAAAATACTTATAAGAGGAAGAGGGAAACAGAGAAGTGATCATCAGGCAGATGGCATCATAGGAAAGATTCAGCTTCCTGTTGCTGTCTTTGAAGATGAAGGAATCATCCCATGAATCAAGGCATGCAAGCAGCCTCTAGAAGGTGGAAAATGCCAGGATATGTGCAGCCCTGCCAACATACTGATTTTAACTCAGTGAGATCCATTTCTGACCTCTAATCTCTAGAACTGTTAGAAAATAAATTTGTGTTGTTTTATTTTAAGCCACTAAATTTGTGGTAATCTTAGCAGCAATATGAAGCTAACACAGGTGGTGATTTCACTGATTGTTTGAAGTCTCCTACTACTAGGAAAAGGGAAAGAACCCTAGTTCCTATTTCATAGAAGGACTTTTACAATTAGCATTTTCCACTTAAATTCCAGTTCCTCATTCTAGGCTTAATGTTTCCAGCTCTTTAAAAGTCTTTCACATCCATTATCTCACTAAAATCTCACATCATGGCTGCCCAGTTGCTATTACATAGTTTATTATCTGCATTGAACTAATGACAAAATTGAGAATATAGAGGTTCAATAACTCACATTTATGATACAATAGAAGAGACATAGTACAGTCTACTACTGAGAGCAAACAAATAAAACAAATATCTTGAGTCTCAAATATTATTTACTCTAATTCTAAGTCAGCCTTAGAATGATTACAACCCTTTGTCACATCTTTGTACCACTGCATAGTTATTCCTAAAATTAATGTTAGGAGTTACATTTAGAAAGTGTGAAAGAGATAATTTCTGTAAAGAACCCTAAAAGCTAGAAACATAAATGAGAAAAATATCAGGAAAATGAGAAGAGAATAAGAAAGGAACAGAGAACTACAAAAACAATCAGAAAGCAATTAATAAGATGGCAGTAAATATATACTTATCAATAATTACTTTATTTTTTATTTTCTAAAGATTTTATTTTATTGTTTTTGACAGAGACAGAGAGAGACAAAGATAGAGTGAGACAGAGAGAAGGGAGAGGGACCAGAGCAGTCTCCATCATTGAATCATCAGTTTTTTTCCCCCCAATATGGCTTCATTCCACACAGGTGGGTGGGTGCCTTGCAGGGCAGGAACTGGGCTAGGGGCCTCCTGCATGGAAGACATGCCCCTATAAACCAGGGCAGAACTGTGGGTGGGGGGTCTCCCACCAGTGAAAAACTCTCCCAGGCAAGAACCGAATTGGGGGCCTCCCAGATGGGAAGCACACCTCAGTTCAGCATATGGGTTCACATGGGCTGGGACCAGGATATGATCCTCAGTACCTGGGGCTACAAAGCAAGCACTTAACCTGCTGAGCCATCACAGCTTCTGCAATAATTACTTTAAATGTAAACAGACTATATGCACCAATCAAAAGATACTGAGAAGCTGAATGGATAAAGAAATAAGACTCATAGTTATGCTTCCTACAAGAGACCCACTTGAGATCAAAAGACATACACAGACTAAAAGTAAAGGAACTGAAAAATGATATTTTATGGAAATAAAGAAAAAGCTGGAGTGGCAACACCTATATCAGAAAAAAAAAAAAGTCTTTGAAAGAAGAGTAGTTCAAGAGACAAAGAAAAGCATTTTATAATATTAAAGAGGCCAATTCAACATGAGGATATACATTTTGTAAACATTTTCACACCAAACATAGAAATACCTAAATATATAAAGCAAATATTGATAAACATAAAGGAAGAGATCAACAATATTAGAATAATAGTAGGGGACTTTAACACTCCATTGATTTCAATGGATAGATAGATCATCCAGACAGAAAATCAAAAAGGAAATAATGGCCTTAAATGTCACGTTAAATCAGATGAATTTAATTCATATTTTTAGAACATTTCACCCAACTGTAGCTGATACACATTCTTTTCAAGTGCACATGGAACATTTTCCAGAGTAGAATATGTTAGACCAGAAAACAAGTCTCAATTAATTTAAGAAGATTAAAATCATACCAAGCATTTTCTTCAATCATAGTGGTATGAAACCAGAAATCAATTACAAGTGAAAAAAAACTAAAAAACAACAAACATGAGAGGCTAAATACGAGATCTGACAATTAAATTTATAAAATCATTCTAGAAAAAGTGCTATATACCTCATTGCTGAATAACAGTATGGTCACCTTCAAAGTACTCCCCTTGGGAAGCTGTGCACGGATGCCAGCCAGCGCCTAGTTCACACTTCACAGCAATTTTGGAATTCTTTTTCTGGAATGGCCATCAGAGTAATCATCATATAAACCTTCATGTCCTCAATACCATCAAAAGGATTTCATTTTACCATTTTCTTTATCTTTAGGTAAAGAAATATGTCATTGGGGGCCAGATGCAAGAGCTATGAGCTGTTGGCAAAAAGTTCAAGTCGTTTCTGTTTAACTTTTTCATGCAGCCTTTTCAAGACTTCAAATAGTTAACTTGGTTGACTGTTTGTCCAATTTGTATAAATCCATAATAAGCAATCCCTCTGATGTCAAAAAAGGTTAACAACATCATTTTGACTCTTGATTTGGACTGATAGAAACTTTTTGGTCATGAAGAACTGGCTGACTTCCATTGTGCACTTTGATGGTTTTTTGTCAGGGTTGTATTGGTCCATCACCAGTGATAACATGGCCCATAATGCTGTCTTGCTTTTCCAAAAGGTCTTGTAAAACTTTTCTTTTGTTCATCACTGAGCTCCTTTGGGACCACTTTTGCACACATCTTTTTCATGCCAAGATTTTCAGTTAAGATTTCCTAACTGTTTCTCTATCAATATTTACTTGGTTTGCTATGCTTTTATAAGTCAGATGATTTGGACACACCATTTGACACATTTTGCAATGTATTTTTGTCAGTTCTGCTCATTCCTGGCCACCCTGGTCTCTCCTCATCAGTGACACTTTCTCTCCCTTCAGAAGAATGTTTAATTCATTTGGACACTGCCATTTTCTTCATGGCATTAGCCCCATAAACATGGACTAACATGTCCTTGATTTCACTTCTACATCTGCAAAGTTTAACAAAAAGTTTAATGTTTGTTATTGGTCTAATTCAAGCTTCAACATTCTCAAAACAACACACAATAATAAATCCCACTCAGCAAGACACCACCACATGTTGACACGAACATAGCTGTGAGACACTGATATACCAAGGTTATGAAACCTTACTGAGTTTTTTGTACAGTACTGACAACATAAGTGCATGGTGGCAAGTTCATGAACTTAACTGTCAGACCCTGTAACACATTACCAAACAATGAATGGGTTAACAATGACATCAAAGAAGAAATTATAAGATACCTTCAAACAAATAAAAACACAATGTACCAAAAATCTGTGGTAAGAGCAAAAGCAGTTCTAAGAGGGAAATTCATAGCAATATAGGCTTATCTCGAGAAACAAGAAAAATTTCAAGTACACAATCCAATCTAAAGGAACTACAAAAAGAACAAAGCCCAATATGAGTAGAAGAAAGAAAATGATAAAGATCAGAGTGGAAATAAATGAAGTAGAGTCTTAAAGAAATACAAAGGATCAATGAAACTAAGGCAATTCTTTGAAAAGATAAACAAAATTGATAAATCATTGAGTGGTCTCATCAAGGGGAAAAAGGAAGAAAACCCAAATAAATAAACTCAGAAACAAAGAAATGACAACTGACACCACATAAATACAAAGGACTATAAGAAAATACTATGAGCAATTGCTTGCCAAAAAGTTAGACAACCTGGAAAAAAGGATAAATTCCTAGAAACTTACAATCTTTCAAGACTGAATCAGGAAAGAACAGAAAATTTGAACAGACTGATAATTACCACCAAAATTGGATCAGCAATCAAAAAAAACCTCCGAAAAAGCAAAAGACCTGGACCAGATAGACGCTTTATAGGTGAATTTTTTTTTAAAGATTTATTTTATTGTTTTTGACAGGGACAGAGAGAGAGAGAGAGAGACAGGCAGAAGGGGGAGGGCCCAGAGCAATATCCATAGTTGTACATCATCAGTTTTTGACATGGTTTTGTTCCACACAGGTGGACAGGTGATGCACAGAGCAAGAACTAGGCTGGGAGCCTCCCACATGGGAGGCATGCCCTCTTAAGCCACGGGCCAAACTGGGGGCAAGAACCAAACTGGGGGCACGAACCAAACTGGGGCTTCCTACATGGGAAGTACACCCCAGTTCAGCCATATGGGTCTGCATGGACCAGGGCCAGGACTTAATCCTTGATCCCTGGGGCTGCAAAGTGAGTGCTTAACCCACTAGGACAGGGATTCCCAACCTCGTGCCTGCGGGCACCCTGGCACCCGTGGCCCGATTTGTGTGTGCCTGCCATTATTTGACTGCATCTGAAGTTTTTCATAAACACTAAGTAAAACTATAATTTATTTTTATACATTTGTTAGAATTTTAAAATATTGTTTGAGTATCTACACAGGTCTATTATATTCGTTGGTATGTTTGCGATATCGTATGTATAAGTTTTTTCCTAGCTTTCGCCTTTGTACATGTCGCGTCTTGTTTAGCCGCTGCACTCTTTAAACTCTCCTCCACCCAACCGGGAGGCGCCAAGTTGCCATTTTGATTGCGGTTGCTGGACTGATCGGGTCGTGATGGTTAGCTAGGATCACAGTGTTTTGATATATTTGATTTTAAATGAACTAAAAGCGAGGTAAGTCTACGGCCATACCACCCTGAACACGCCCGATCTCGTCATAAAAGCGAGGTAGGTAATCTATTATTATGGTGGCAATTTGATATGATATTGTAGTTCTATAACTATTTTTATTTTTATTTTTTTAGTCCTAAAATGAGTGGACCAAATAAGAGAAAACGAACCTATAATTTTAACACAGACTGGGAGGAATCATATTGTTTCATTAATTTAAAAGGTAAATGCGTTTGCCTGTTGTGT
>PVKE010013538.1:0-36391 GCA_004027555.1 Craseonycteris thonglongyai | reverse complement strand
TCTCTCTCTCTCTCTCTCTGTCTCTGTCTAAATAAATAAATAAATAAAAATATATTTAAAAAAAAACAAAACGTTAGAGGAATACGATACACTTCCACCCATTTCCTACATAGCACTTCTCTTTTCCACTTTCTGGGAGGGTCCAAGGATCTGATGGAAGCCGTGGCTGACCATTCACTCATGTATTCAGTGTCTATCATTGACCACTGCTCCCAATTACTAAGCCTGCATAAAAAAGAGCCCCCGTACTCAGCAGTGCAGTACAAACAGTTATTTATTATGCTCACAGATTCTGTGGGTCAAGAATTTGGGAAACTTTCTCTCTGCCCTACAATGTCTGTGCCCTAAGCTGGAAAACTCAAAGGCTGGAAGATGGAATCGTCTGAAGGCTCCTTCACTCATCTGTCTGGTGGCGGAGCTGGCTGTCAGCTGGAAGCATCATTTGCTCTCCACATGGGTTAGTTTAGGCTTCCTCACAACCTGGTGACTAGTTTTGAGGGTGAATGTCCTGTGAAAACCAATAAACAGAAATCTCATTTAAAATGGGTGCCTAGAAGAGAGATGGCTCACACACAAGTCACTCAACACACTACTGACCCCTACAGGAAGAGAGGGCACCTTCATCTCTAATAAGAAGTAGCACTACCTCAGCAGGAGGAAGAAAATGTTTCTCCTTGCCCTGCAACAGCTCAGACAATGGGAGATGCCATAACTCTGCCAATGAAAAGTCACTAGATTTTGAACTTTCAGTTTCCTCCAATAGAATCTTCATTTTCAACAGTCCCTCCCAAGTCCATAGAAGAGCTTTCACCTCCTTTGTTTCTTTGGACTTGCATGTAATTTATCATTAGGCCACATATCCCAAATTACAATTTTTCGTTGCTTCTGACTATACCTTGGAAAAACATAGTTGCTGGAAAAAGAGCTGGCTGTCTATTTGTTTAAGGTCAACAGTCTCAAGGGAGAAAACATCAGGCAGACGCCTTGTTGCTTTTTATAATTTAGCCTTGGAAGCAGAGCATTCTGCAGCATTCTATTTATTGAAGCGGTTATGAAGTTTGCCTTCCACCCACCCTGGCTCTGAAGGGAGGGAAAATAAATTCTGCCTCGTGATGGGAAGTGGAAAGTTTGTGGGAGAACATGTGAAACTGGAAATATTGCTATTTCTATTTTTGGAAACTACAATTACCTTTGTATGGCACAGACTTTGCCAGATCCTGTGGATTCCTAGTGAAAAGCCCTGGTTTCTGACCTCAAAACGAGAAAAAGAGCACATGAAGATTGGGTGAACAAGTAATAAGACTAACACGTTTAGACTCTAGGGTAGTGAATAACCAAGGTGCTTTGGAAAACAGAAAAGGCACCATAAACTCAACTTCAAAGTTCAAGAAAGGTTTCACAGAGAAATTGTTAAAGAATCTAATGCAAAGTCTCATCTATGTTTGTGAAAACAGAGACATAGCTCTGTGGGATTCCACAGCTACACAAGCCACAAAGCTACTGCCTGAAGCCCTTAGCACAGCACCTGTGGGAACTCATGTCCCACATGGGTTGTCGTGAGTCTTCCTTAGTCTCCTTGAGAAAGATCTGATGCTGGCAAGAACCTTCCACACCTCCTACAAGGTGAACACCTGGACCAGACCAGTGCCGGGCAGTGGATCAACTGGAATCAACGGGAATTGTTGACAGTTAGCATGTCGCAGAAACAGGCTTGTTAGAATTAACTGCTCAACCAGGGTGTACTGAAAATGGTTTGAGGTCACAGATGACAGAAGCAGACGTGGGCTAAGTTGCTCAGTGAATTGCATTTTCCTTCTTTCTATCCATTCTAGACTCCAGAGAGGAGGCAAGAGAGCACTATTGGGGAAGAACGGTCTAGTTTGCACCTTCATTTTACAGAGAGGAAACAGTCAGAGAGATTTAAGTGACTCACTCAAGATGACCCAAACTCAAGGGATGCTGGGATATGTCAGCTGTTGAGCACTTGCCTTGCAATAGCAAGGTGCAGGGATCAAATCCTGGCCCCAGCCCGTGCAAACCCCATATACTGAACTGCAGCACAGCTGGTGACCACTGGGATGGCAGCAAAGGTTCTCACCTCCCATGCAGAAGACAGTGGGTTTGGTTCCTGCCCCGCATGGCCCCACATCCACCTATGTGATATGAAACCAAGTCACAACTAGTGAGGTACAACTTTGGAGACAGCTCTGTAGCCTCCTTCTTCTCTCTCACTCTCTCTCTCTCTCTCTCTCACCTTCTCTCAAAAAATAAATAAAATAAATAAATAAATGAATAAATAAATAAACATGACCCAAACTCAAAGTTGGTTTGTTTTTGCTGTTTTTTGTTTGTTTTGTTTTTTATGTTATGCAAAGCACTAGGAAACATTCCTTTGAAATGTGTAAACAAATGTTTAGTTTGCTTTGGGGCTTTGGAAGATTATCACTCAGTCCCATTTCATTAATTAGCATTTGGGATGCCGCAGAGAGGAACATAGGTGGGAATCCCTACTTCTTAACAGTTAACACCTCACATCTGGGAGACACAATCTCCCCTTCCCTTCCCCTGCTGCCCTGAAGTTATGCAGTTCTGTCAGGGCTGAGAGGCGATTGAGGCTGAATAAATGATATAGCCTTTTAATTTGCTTTTAATTATTGTAGCCTGGTAACCCAGTGACTCTTCATGAAGAGTAGTTCTGTTTTTCCACTTATTAACCTCATTCACAAGATGGGAAAAAGAATTCCCATCCCTCAAGACCTCTCACTTTCATTCTTTAAATTCTTTCTTTCTTTCTTTTCTTTTCTTTCTTTTTTTTTTTTTGCAGCACCAGTAAAGTGATGTGCATAAAACGGGAGCCAAGTATATTGTGGCTTCTAACACAAGCCTGTTTGGAGCAGAAACCCGTGGGATTGCAGTGCTTCAGCCTCAGGGGATGGCCTCCTGGCCCCAGTCTGTGAAAGGGAGGGGCCTGAATGGCCCTTTGATTCAGCCCAAATCCGAGGGTGGAGCGTGGGGCAGGGGCAGGCCTGTCATTTGACGCTCTCTGTTGGGCTTGGGCCTGGGCCTCTTTCCCTATTCAGGCCTCCCTGGAACCTGCAGGCTTTTCTGCGGATGTCCTGATTCAGCTCATGCTGCAAGGCCTGAAATTCCTCGCTCCTGGGGAAGTGTTACAGCAATCCCAAGGCTAGGGTGAACTCCATTCACTTTGAGAATTCTGCTGTTTATAAAGTCCTCCTTCCAATACACACACACACACACACACACACACACACACACACACACACACACACACACACACTGCCCTGCTTTTAAATAGGACCTTAACACACACACACACACACACACACACACACACACACACACTGCCCTGCTTTTAAATAGGACCTTAAAACATGGTGTTTGCTAGTTGATTTCAAAACTATTGTTTTTGTTGATTGCATGAGGAACTTAAGTGCATAGGCAAATTATTAGAATTAATGTAAGAGGTTAACAAGAGTTAACAAGGCAAATACGGTGTTTTGGTTATAGCCTGAGATATTAAACAATGAGTTTGAATCCTGGCTCTACCTCTTATGCTCCTGACAATTTATTTAACCTCTCTGAATGTCTCTGTTCATTTTCCTCATCTCTAAATATTAGCAGTTATAATTATAATAGCAATACCTCCTTCATAGAGTCTTTGTAAGCGTGAATGCATGCGATCCATATAAAATGCTCAGAACGGTGCCTGGTGCATGTGAGGATTATATAAACATTAGCTATTATAATACAGGTTGCTGGCTTTGAGATCAAGATACCAAACTGATTATACTCTATACCAGTAGTGCCCAACCTTTTCCCACGTATGTACCCCTTTTAAAGTCATTTCTATAATTGCACCCCTTGTTTTTTTATTTTTAAAAAATATTTATTTATTTATTTATTTTTGACAGAGAGAGAGAGAGAGAGAGACAGAGACAGAGACAGAGACAGAGACAGAGACAGAGACAGAGACAGAGACAGAGACAGAGAGAGAACTGAACTGGGGGAACTCCCAGTTCAGCATGGGCCGGGGCTGGGATTTGATCCCCAGCGCCCAGCACTGCAAAGTGAGCGCTTAACCCACTGAGCCATCCTGGCTTCCCCACCTCTTGTTTTTTAAACACCTGTTTTTAAATACTGATGCTTTTGTTCAGTGCCTATCTTATATAAAACAGTAGAAATGAAGTAGTAAATTAGGAAAGAGAAATTACTACACTAAAAGTACAAACCACAGATTTAATTTTACAATATTTGTAACACAGTTAAATATTGTTACTGATTATTTTTCACATACTCCTGAACAGCCCAGCACGTACCTCCACGGGTATGCATACCACCACTTGGGAATCAATGCTCTATACACTGTCAAAAATAGTTAAACAATATAATTTTTTAAAGATCACATTTATATCATTTATAATAGCATAAAAATAAAATAAAGAATAAATTTAACAAACGGCGTGTATAACCTTTAAGAAAAAAATCCTAACATTTTATTGAATGTACTTAAAGATGACGCAAATAAATGAAGAGATAGTCCATGTTCCTGGAGAGGAAGATTCATAATTTGAAGATCTTTTTTCTCTGTGTGTTAATCTTTAGACCAAAGAAATTCCAACCAACACACTGATCAATATTTTTAGCGTGTGTATGTGGAACTTGACAAGTTGATTCTAAATGAAGATTAAAGAGCAAATAACTGAGAAGTGCAGTATCAGCACAGAGGTTGATGAATGGAATAATGAACCAGAATAGAGTCCAGAAAGATACTGCTGCATTTATGAAAACTTGATTTGTGACAAAGATGGGATTGCAGATCAGTGAAGATAGGATGAATTTTGCACCAAACAATGCTGGGGCAATTGGTCAGCCATTAGCACAACCTCAAAATTAGATCCCTGCCTCTTGCAGACCCGATACTAGAGACTTAAGTGTGAACAGCCAAATAAAGAAAAATATCTTGGTGGTGTTCCTGGGTCAGAGAAGAATTTCTTAAGAATTGGAAAGTGCAGACCATAAATGCAAAGATTGATAAAGTTGATTATGTTAAAATTAATTTGTTACATTTGATTATTTTCTGGTTAATGGTCTCAACTTTACACCTCTCTTTACAATAGAATAATACAAACACGTTAGTGTCCCTTCTTTGGCAACTTTGCAGTGCCTGCTGGGAGGGCGGGCAGAATCCAGATCTTCACACAATTGAGTTTGACCATGTGACTTGCTTTAACCAATGAAATGTGGAATAACATGTACAATGTTCAACCAGAGATTTTAAATGTGCTCTGTGGTTTACCTTGCACTTTACTATCTATCATGAGAAGAGCATGCCCTGAGTAGCCACTGATGTCTTCAAATGAGAAGTTCCTGAGGCAGACCTACCCATACGTGAAGTCTGAAACAGAACCACCCTGGCTGACCAACAGAACTGTTAGTTAGGACAATAAATTTTTGTTGAAATAAACCACTGATATATTGAAGACTGTTTTCTTATACAACATATTCTATCAGTAGTTGACTAGCATATTAACTTAATGAAAAAAAATATTTTTTAAGGATGTTGGGGACTCACAGAATACATTGACCAGATGTACCACTTTAAATGGGACAGAAAACAATAGTACTGACCTATTTCAAATGGTACATCCCATCCAGTCAGCCTAGTGTCACTGGGCTAAATTCAAGGTGTCAGTAGGCCAACCATATGCACCGTTTGAAATGAGACAGTACCATTATTTCTGTCCCATTTAAAACAATACGTCTGGTCTACCTACCACAGAATCAATAAGAGGGGGAGGCTTAGAAGCAGGACAGAACTTGGATATTTTGGGAGGATAGGATTCAAAGACCACCATGAAGTCTAAAATCTGGACACCACTGCTAGGATGAAATAGAATCTTCTATTTCTTTGATCCTTTAGTCAAGATTCAAATACCAGGAAGAGAACATGCAACTGCCCACTCTTCTAGGACCTTGAGCCACTTCTCCACTAGCTAGAGAGTGCCGGGATCTTGGCTCCCACACTGTAACCAGTGGGAAGAAAGAATATCTCAAAAGGATATGATGTAGTTTTAGGAAGAGGAGCTTGATACTATATAACCAGAAGCAAGAAATGGTCAAGACCCATGCTGCTTAAGAAGCAAGCTTCTGATTATGTTATTTCTTCCAACGAGGACTTTTAGAAGTGACTCCCCACTAGCATGTGCACTTACCTGGTCAACTCAGTAATTGTATTTTTCACATAAGCTTGTGTTTGGTCTTGAGAGAAGGCCATTTGTTACTTGTCAGAAATGTTTTCCCGTGTCTGTGTAGAACTTAACTCTACATTCTAGTTGACCTAACCAAGGCGATGCTTCCCAGGGAGGATCGCCTTAGCCACTTACTGGTCTCTTCGAGGTCACCTCTGAAGCCACCATTGTCCACTGGCCATAAGAGGAATAGTCTAGACAGAGCATAGGGGACATGAAGGGAGTAGCAACAAGCAGGTTGATTGGTGTTCCATTTGCTTGGAAAGTTCATCAGAATAAGGCTTTATGTCACATAACCAGCTGGACATAGTTAGAAATAATTTTGGGTTGGGGCATAGCTCAAACAGAACTGTGTTTCAGGAAAATTATTCTTCCAGGGTATATAGGTTGGAGAACAGAATAAAGAGATTGGTGTCTTTTTGTCTTTATAGTGAAACTTTTCAACCTAGAATCATAACTAAGGGCAACGTCTTTGAAGTCAGTTTCGTACTTCCCCAAAGTCTCTATCCAAGGCCAAGGAAGACCTGATCCTACTAATCATCAGAGACCACACACACACACACACACACACACACACACACACACACAGAAGTGACTGAGTTTAATTCAAAGATGGGGAGCTACAAAATAGAAATAATATAGCACCTGCCTCCCTTAAGTGGTTTAAGGTTTAAGTGACTAAATACATACAGGTGCTTGGAACAGTGCTTGCAACAAAGTAATGTTCAATAAATATTAACCATTGTTATGATCCTCATCCTTGAAAGGTGGGGACCACTCATCTACATGATCTCTAAAAACATCCTGTGCCTCAGTGTTAGTGGCTTTATGAATTTTATGAAAACTTTCGTGAGGGGAAAGAAATTCTTTGGGAATTGATGATACTGTTGTTTTTCATGCAGAAAATGGCTCAGGTAGAAGGTATCCTTGGAAGAGGGCTCATATCTCTTTAGTTGACAACATGATGGAGAGAAACCGAACTTAGAGGCCTCTGGTCAGTACAATGGTCGTGTGTTTTCCTCCAGTGATGAAGTAAGTACAGTGGTACCTCGGTTCACGAACGCTTCTGTTCACAAACAGAAAAGTTCATCAAAATATGCTCCAGTTCACGAACTCCGCTTCGGTTCACGAACAGGAGCCACGGCCATTTTAATGCTATTTCCTGGCTGTCACATGGTTGTGACTTCCTGTAGGAAGATCGTGGACAGAAAGAGACACAGAAAAAAGTACGCTGTGAGTACTTTCAGTGACTTTTTTTGATTTTTGTTGTGCTCTTTCTACATTACTATACTGTACTAATGTGTATTGTAATTTGTTTCATATTTTTTGTGCTTCAAAAACCGAAAAAAAGGTCAGAACGGATTAACCGGATTTACATTGAACCCTATGGGAAACGGTGCCTCGGTTCACGACCAATTCGGTCCGCGACCAGAGTCAGTTCACGAATTAAGTTCGTGAACCGAGGCACCACTGTAACCGCGTGCAGCTTGCTTACCGGAAATCTCAACAGCAACTACTAAAGTAACCACAAGGTGGCGCTGCGACCCAAAGTTTCACACAAGAGCCCACGCCTATGGGGCAAGACCTCGGTTCGTTTTTTCTGCGTTCTTTCCCAGTGCTTATGAAACGTTGCTGAACGTACGAATCAGCTGGAGGGTCTTGTTAAAATGCATATTCTACTTCAGTTGGTCTGGGAGGGAGCCCAAATTCTGCATTTCTAACAAGCTGTCATAGGATGCCTATGCTGCAACAAGGTTCTAGCTTTCAGCAATTTTCCGTGGTTTCCAGCTGCTTTTCCAGTTATTTCCGATTTGGGACAGGAGTAAGAATTCAGTAGACCCGCAAAGCAGCCTCCTTCTACGCTTTCCGGGGCTGGTGAAGAGGAAGAAGAAAGAAAAAAAAAGAGAAACAACAATAAAATAAAATCCAGGGCAGCTTCCTGTTAACATTCCAGTCCCACGAGGCTCTTGCAGCTCCGCCCCCTGAAGGATAAGGGTGGTGGTAGCGGGGGCCCCCGAGCGGCGAGCGGCTGGGGTCCGGGCGGTTCTTCACTGCACGTTCTTCCTCTGACACTAGGGTTCATCGAGGGATTTATTGCAGAACGTACGCAACACGAAGTGGCCAAATGCTCTAGCTAGCTAACAGTCCAGGGCTTTGCCCCAAAGCCAAGTCAGGTTTTCTGATAAAGTCCACTTAAATTGGATTGGAAAGAGCCACCCAGAGAATTGAAGAAGTGGACCAACAGGAAGAGAGGCTTTGCGGATGGCATGACTCTTGCATGCCCAAAGGGTTCTATTTTCATGTCGTGAACTTCTGCTTTCCGCAGCCGGAGTGGCCGGGGGAGAACCGCCACGAAGGGAAACTGCTGCTAACCCCAGTGCTGGGCGGCTGACACCCAATGGGGCCCTTGCTTTAAGGCTGGGGCCTTAAGGCTGCAAAATCAGAGGTTGCCCATAGCTGACTCTCGTTGCGCTTCTTTTCTTCTTGGTCCTTTTTAAAATTTTCTTTCTGGTTTTTTTTTTTAGGGGTGGGGGGTGTGGGATTCCTTTTAGTGATCTCCATATATCATTTTTGTTCTCTTTCTTTGGAGGCCTGAAGTTGAGTTGTAAGTCCGATTTAAAAATTAAAAACAAAATTGCATTTAAAAAAAAAAAAAATCTATTATGTCGGTTCAATTTAAAGTTTATCCAGCTTTCTGTTTGTAAAAGCTAAGGAAGATACTGGCCCTACGTTTTCTCTCAGGTCTGATAGTGGAGTTCATTTACCATTTATTTCTTTTGTCTCCTGGGCCTCCTAAAGGCGCAAAACTTGCCATCCAGTTTGTATAAATACAATATATATCAGGGCTGAACCCAACTGAGAGTATATGTTTAGGTGAAATTCACTCTTCTGCGTTCATATGCATAAATTGATATGCATAGGTGGGGGTGGGGAGTATTTTCAGGGTTGCAAAGTTGAGGTGGGAAGGAATCAGACAGTGGAGGGGTGGGGTGCTGTGTCCTATCCTTGCCCACTGGACTGGTTTCGAGCTCCCATGAAAGGTAGGGGGCATTTCATGAGAGACTCGCTGAGACTCCGGATCCCAGCATTGCAATTTCGTAATGCTCAGATATTGCACCCAGTTTTGAGAACAGAAGTTGGATTTTCTAAAAAAAAAAAAAAAAAAAAAAAGTATATATATATATATATATATATATATATATATATATTTGGTTTAAATCTTGCATAGTACCTGCAGTTCAACTATTTGTTTTGATAATACAGATCACATATTTTGCCTTGGGAGAGGTGATTTTCTGAACTTGGTAAAGAATACAATGTTTTGAAATTTTAGTTCAAATTTGCTATCTAAATTGTAAAGGCTAAGAAACATGACACAACTTTATAGTCTTTGCATAATTATGAATCCTGGAATGAGAATGGACAAAAACTGGAATGAGAAACATCAAAGGACCAAAATTTATTTATGCCCAGGTGGCTAATTATTTACAATTTTACTCTCATAAATTTATTATTAAGCATTTAAAGACTTAGTGATTTTCTTCACTTTCAAGAAAAAAATATTAATGGAAACAGCCAAAATGAGTACTTGATGTTATGAACAGAATTTTTAATTTTCATGTTATAATAGTTATAGTAAAATTCCACCAGCTCATTAGGTTGATTATGCATATTCATGATACTATTTTTATTAGAGCAAATATTCAGTACTTTCATTCCTTACTTCGTGCCTCTAATTATGAAGGTTTCTAAGATTGTCTATATAATCACAGTCACTTTTTATTTAAAAGTTAATTGGCCATTATTTTATATATTTGGTGGTTTATAATGTACATTTATGTGCACCCAATTGAATAATGATTTCCAGTGTTGTTTTTGAAGATTTATTTTCTAACAGAGTCATTAATATGAAATTAGATTTCAAATTATTAGTCATTTTAAAATAATCTTTAAACACTACTAGGATTGTATTATTTTCTCCCCAAATTTTTTTAAATTGAGGTATAATTGACATATAGTATTATATTAGTTTTAGGTATACAACATGGTTTAATATACGTACATATTGCAAAATGATCATTATAGTTAAGTCTCCTTAATATCTGTCACTATACAAAGTTACAATTTTTTATGTCTGATTTGAATTTTTAAGATCTTGTCTCTTTGCAAGTTTCAAATATGCCATACGATATTACTAATTCTAGTCACCATGCTATACTTTACATTCCCATTACCTATTTATTTTATAACTGAAACTTTGTACCTTTTGACTCCCTTCATTCATTTTACCTCTCACCCACTCTTCCTGCCTTTGGTAACCACAGATCTGTTCTCTGTACCTATGACCTTGGTTTGGTTTTTTGTTTGTTTCTTTTAGATTACACATATAAGTGAGATCATATGGTATTTGTCTTTCTCTGTCTCACTTCTTTTGCTTAGCATAATGCCCTTAAGGTGCATATTGTCACAAATTACAAGATTTCATTCTTTTTCATGGCTGAGTAATATTCCATTGTATACACGTACCACATCTTCTCTATCCATCGAAGGACACTTAGGTTTATTTCCATATCTTTGCTATTGTAAATAATGCTGCACTGACATATGGGTACACATATCATTTTGAATTATTGTTTCTCAGAAATGGAATTGCTGGATCATATGGTAGTTCTATTTTTAATTTTGTTAAAGAATCTACCACTATTTTTGTTAGTGGCTACACCAACTTCCACTCCCACCAGCAGTGTGTGAGGGTTCCCTGTTCTCCACAGCCTCGCCAATGCTTGTTAGCGCTTGTCTTTTTTGTACTAGCCATTCTAACAGGTGTGAGGTGATACAGCGATCCCTCGTTTTTCACGGTTAATGGGGACCAGAACCTTCCGCGAAAGCTGAAAAACCGCGAAGTAGGATTGGCCCCTAGGAATGTTCGTGTATGCGGGTACAAGAAGGTTTTAAATATGTAAGCAGTATTCATACTTTACTCATTTAAGACAGAAATGACAACAGTCTACGTATTTACTTAAACGTGTCAGTGCTCATGAATAAGGTGAATGACAAAACCTTAGACAGTGATAAACATGAACCAGCATGGCTTTCTGAGAGAGGCGGAGAGGCTTGTGTGGGGGGCGGAGGAGAGGCGCTCACGTGACGCGTAGAAGCGTTAGGCTCCCTCGGAGACTCTTTCTCTCTCGCGCATCCACATGAAACAACGCTCCTTTCCGCCATGTGGCTGCCGACATGGTTGTATTTTTTCATTTTTATTTTTTGACGAATATTTTGGGGAAACCCGCGAAGCACCGAAGCCGCAAAACATGAAGCGCGAGGTGGCGAGGGAACACTGTATAGCTCATTGTGCTCTTGATCTGCATTTCCCTGGTGATCAGTGGTGTTGAGCGTGTTGACTCAGTGAACCTCTGGATTCTAGCATTGCAATGGGATGCCGCATTGTTGACACCCAGTTCTGAGAAGACAGATATCGAACTTACCACTACATGGAACTTAGCATGACTCCTCACCTCAAGGATAAGTGGATTTCAGATTATTGAGAGAAAGCGCTATTAGCATGGACCTTAGCATTGTCTGGAAGGCACTTTCATTCAGCAATGTCAATAGTGCAAGGCTCTTTCAAGGACCTTGGAAGGCTCCAGGTCTAGCCCCTGGAGACAGCTAAAGTGGAACAGACCACGGGAACACCAAATCACAAGTGTAGCTGACAGTGTGGTAGGTGGGCAGAAGCGAGGCTCCTTGGATTTCATAGGAATATTCACAGGGAGCTTTGCAAGAGGGCCAGAAGATCTACTTAAGCAGGTGGGAGCAAGAACAAGAATTTGGGGTCATTGATGTTGATGTGCCTGCTTTGTAGCCACAGGCTGGTGAAGACTGGCAGATGGGGGCAAATTCACTGGTATGATTGACGGGTCTGACAGATTGGCACAGGCAAATTCTAGTAGCAGGATATGAAAGTTATTGAGAGTTCTTCCTATGATTTTTATTTAAAAAATTGAAAGCAGAAGAGGTATTTTTTATTTTATGTCATGATGGGTTAATCATTAAAACATCACATTTATAGGTTCTGTTCTCCCCACAGAGGAAGTTAGATCCTTAATTGTGCCTGGAAACTTTTTAAACCTGAAAAACCTGCAATGTTTAACCTTTTGGTAGCAGAGTCTTTGGCCTGGGAAAAAATAGACCAGAGAAAGATGCTGGAAGAAGCTGTACCAGGGCTAATAGCCCTTGAGGAAGAATTCTTTTTATTCAGAGATTCATTAGCCCCAAGGCCTTCCAGAAACCCATCAGCCTTCAACCTCCTCCTGGTTCTTTTATTTCTGCAGAAAAGGTCAGTCAGTCTCCATGATGTTGATTTTATTATCCTGGTGGTGTATGTAACAGACAAATTGGTGACCCTTCTTGAGGTTTAAGTGTGTCAGTCACCATTCTCAGGCTAACACGAGTTATATTTGTTCTTTTTTTTTTACTGGTTTATTTTAATAGATAAGGGAGTTGAACTTTAGGGAACATTTGCCATAAGTTAGATCTAAAATTCTTTCCTTCTTCCTCCAACCCACTTGGAATTTGAGTGGCAATCACATTTTAGTATTGTCCTCTTTGCCACATGGATTGCTGATGTCCAGAAAACACTGCCATTTTTAAAAAAGATTTATTTTATTGTTTGAGAGAAGGAGAGAGAGTGAAAGAGAGAGAGAAAGAAAGGGGGAGGGCCCAGAGCAGTCTTCATAGTTGTACAGCATTAGTTGCAACATGGTTTCATTCCACACAGGTGGACGTGGGGCTGCGTGGGCAGAACCAAACCAGGGGCCTCCCACATGGGAGGTGAGTCCTGGTGGTCACAAGTTTTGTGTTGCAGTTTAGCACATGGGTTTGCACAGGTCAGGGCCAGGACTCTATCCCTGGACCTCGTGGCTGCAAAGCAAGTGCTCAACCAGCTGAGCTATCCCAGCATTCCCAAACACTGCCAGTTATGTGCAGAGAGGCAGAGTAATTGTGAAGGCCCCCTAACGAGTCCACAGACAGACTTTAGTCACATTGACACAGAGCTCCATATCCTTGGGGGTGGGGGGGGGGGGGATGGATGTAAAAAGGAACTTGCAAGTTCACAAGACCTGAAGTCATTTTCAAAATACAATCCAACTTGTTTCACTGGCTTCCATTACAGCGTGTAATCTATGCATGCTCATTTCCTTAGAAATGTCATTGGTGACTTGTTAAGTTGAAATTTTTTAGGTAAAAGGATATCATCAAGTATACTTGATGCTAGGAGTTACTTGTGTCTCAAGCCCCGCCATTAAACTCGTGTAAAATTCATTTTCTCTTATTGTGAGCCATCAGAATAAAAAACAAACATATTAGGACATTTTGGAGTTTCAAAGTTTCTGAGAAAGAAACAATACAATGGTCTGATAAGTAAGATTTAAGGGTAGTCTAGTTGCTAAAACAAGAAGTTGCTGAGAACTAAGCTTAACATGTTATTAAAAAAAATTAATTATAATAAAATGTTTCTATTAAAAAACCAAATACTAAACTTAGGATTCTACCATGGAGTAATTTCATCTTGGTGACTTTAGAAATAATGGTACCTATTTTGAATGCTCTCAATTAATTGATCTTTAAAGGTAAGAGTCTCACACTGAGTAATTGACTCAAGATTTACAGGATCTTCATTCAGTGTCATGATTTCCTCCAGAAGTCATGAATCACACTCATATCAGCAGCCCCATTGCGGTTCCTGGGAGGAAAGGCATTCACCCCATTCTCTGCCCTCACCCACTGTGGTTTCACTGGGTTTCCCCTTACACCAAACAGACCATGGACTCATCAGAAGGAGGAAGAGAGCCACTCAGCCTCAAGGTGGCTGAACTCTAGCCCCTCAAAGTAGACTGGCTACTGGACACACTGTAGCTACCGGGCTTCTAGGTTGATAACTAGCCCTCTCCCTATATGCTCAGGTTGACCTGAGTACATTTTTTTCTTTTTCTTTTTTAAATTCCTCTTTAAAAAAGATTTATTTTATTGTTTTGAGAGAAGGCAAGAGAGAGAGAGAAAGAGAGAGAACGGAGGAGGGCCCAGAGCAGTCTCCATAGTGGTGACATAATTTCATTCCACACAAGTGAATGTAGGGCCACGCAGGGTGGGATCCGAGCCGGGGCCTCACTACCGAATCATACTGGTGGTTACCAGCTGCTTCACAGTTTGGCGTATGAGTGTGCATGGACCGGGGCCAGGATTCGATCACCAGACCTCGTGATTGCAAGGCAAGGGCTTAATCTTTTGGGCTATCCCAGCATCCCTGAATACAAGTTTTCAAATGACTACTACTATGAAGAATTTACAAGACTACAACAATAAAGAAGTAATGTAGATACAAAGCCCAATTTTATCCCAAAATTTAATAAGTTATATTAGATTGAATGAGATAAAATAGATGTTTTTATAGATCGAGGGCAACCAAAGATTGGCAATTTTACATGAGTTCAGGCTGTACTCAAGAATCCTTCAATTCTGGATCCCCTGTGTTCTCATCTGGCTTTCACCTACTCCTAATCTTGCTGTCCAGCTTCTCAGAATTTGCCTTCAAATTCTACTATCTTTTCTTAAGCCACTGAGTCCCTGCTAAGTGCCTCTATCTAACCCACCATCCATTCCATTAACATCCATTGAATACTTTCTCTGAACTCAGGGCTGAGCAAACTGTTGCTGCTACAGAGACAAAGGGAAGTCTGTCCTAGCCTTTGAGAAGCTCATAGCCTGCTGAGAAAGGGAAACTTTAAAAACATACATAATCAATCTGGTGACAGAACTATGCCCGAAATGTTATCTTAAAGGAGCACATATTTTTATGTGGGTAGGCCACAGAAAAATGTTCTAATCAGAAGAGTAACATGTTTTGAAATATAATTTTGTACAATTCAGAAAAGTTTGTATTCCTTCTATGACCTGTGAGATGAAAGAAGAATCAAGCAAAAAGAGTAGGATGCGTAGGCTTCAAAAATGATCTTTATTCTTTTTTCACCTTATAAAAGAAATAGATTCGTTTTAAGCAACTCCAACATTATAGAAATAAACAACATAGAAACCAAATGCTCTCTATAATCCAATTTCCCAGACCCAAACCTGTGTACTGGTATAGATTTCTGTAGGCTTTTATTTCAATGAATAAACTAACATGTTATAATTTTCTCTCTACCAGCAAATATTGAGCTACCGCATTCTTTTTAATGGCTGTGTAATATTCTATTGCATTAATATACTATAATTTATTGAATTAATCCTTATTTTGTGGACATTTGAGCTGCTTTCAGTTTTTTATAATTATAAGCATTACTGGGACAAACACTTTTCTATATAAACTTTTGAGAACTTGTGTTTCTATAGGATACATTCTTAGAAATCCTTCAAGGAACTGACATAAAGGAATGATCATCTTTTATTTTAGCAATATTGCCAAATGGTCATTATAAATGTTGTATCAATTTACATCCCAACAGTGTCTGCAGGCCCCAGTGGCCCTAGGGGACGGTGGGGTTTTGTAGGCAGTCTGTTCCTATCAGAGAGACTGCAGAACCTCGAGACTCTTCATTCAGCTCCAGGAATGTCTATAGTTCATGCATCTCTCTGGTTTCTAATAAATTAACGTTAATAGCAGTGTGAAGATTTGCCCCAAAAAGTCCACATTTATGCCTCTCCTTGGGCCATTCCAAGTATGCTTTCTGCTCCATGAGAGCTTTCAGCTTTGGCTATCTGGTAGGAATGCAGTAGAGTGGAATGGGTTCCAGCAAGATAAGAATGATGTCATCAGAAGTTTCATGGAAGAGATTGTGATGGACAAAGTAGAGTTTGTATTGGCACCACTGACTCTGGACAAAGTTGGGAGACAAAACAAAGATGGACTTGTAGCTTTTCTCAATGCAGTCTAGGATATTTTCAGTAACTGTCTTGCCAGGGTCAAAGTTTTCCTCATGAAGGCAAATTAAGACAGAACCATCTTCTTTCTCTAGATTAGGCATCAATTCGTGCTTCACCCAGGCAGACTCGTGTTCACTGTATGAAATAAACACATGGAATTGGATATTTCTCTTGAGTTGTCCTTGGGTTGTCTTCCTGACCCTGTGCCATGTCTGTGTCCATTGACCTAGCATCCTGAAATACCAGGGCAGATCAAAGTGCATGCAGCAGAAAGCTGTGGCTAGCCCCAGAACTAGCATGATAGCCACAATAGAGAAAATCAACAGAGGCACGTTGCAGGATAATTCAGGAAGGTAAACATCCTTTAACCGAGTCCCTTTTAGTTTCAAAGGGTATTCACAGATATATGAATCTGATCATCCAACTATCCTGCCCTCTGAATATTTCTCAAGCTGAATAAAATCTCTTAATTCACAAGTACACCGGAATGGATTACTTCCTACATTTAGAGTCTTAAGTTCATTTCCATGTTTAGAATTGAAAACCTTCTGAGATGATTGCACCCAGGAAGATCAGTTAAAAAATTCTATGCAAGGTTTAGCTCTTGCAAAAAATTCAGATGAGTAATCTCTTTAGGGACAAGTTTGAATTTTGTTATTATTCAGGTCAAGTATTTGAATACTTCTGGGCAAGCACCTGAAAACAGAATCAACAAAGTTATTCGATGACAGGTTCATGGCAACCAAGGTTTCTGGCCCAAAGCAATTATCATCATTTTCGTGTTGTAACAAATTTTGGCTCACATCTAAGTGCTTCAAGGATGTGTTGTTAGGGGAAGCCGGGATGGCTCAGTGGGTTGAGCGCTTACTTTGCAGAGCCAGTGACTGAGGATCGAATCCCAGCTCCGGCCCGTGCAGACCCATATGCTGAACTGGGGAGCTCCCCCAGTTCAGTTGTCTCTCTGTCTCTGTATCTCTCTCTTTCTCTCTGTCAAAAACAATAAAATAAATAAATAAGGATGTGTTGTTAGCAAAGCCACTCACTAAGGATAATGTCTCTAATTTATTGCCTTTTAAAATGAGAGTTTTCAAATGAGGCAATTGGACAGGTCTTTTAAACACCCCGGCCCGTGTGGACCCACATGCTGAACTGGGGAGTGCCCCCAGTTCAGTTCTCACTGGGGCGAGACCCCAGCCCAGTTCCTGCCCTGTGCAGCCCCGCACCCACCTGTGGAATGAAACTATGTGGAAAAACTGATGATGTGCAACTATGGAGACTGTTCGGGGCCCTCCCCATTCTCCCTGTCTCTGACTCTGTATCTCTCTCTCTCTATGTCAAAAAAAACCCACAATAAATAAATTTAAAAAAAAGAAAGAAACCAGTAAAGGTAGAGTAGAGGAGTGGCAGGTTCTGCTGTACGTTTTACAAAGCTCTCTACTTGTTGGGTGACAATGATGAGAAGGATGCAAGTCTGACAGGAATGATCCCCTGGGACACAATTGAGTAATTCATGCAAAAAAGAAGGTCATGGGGGAGCTGTTAAGAAGTGGTTAGGTTCTAAATTAAGTTAGGAAACTCTTCAACTTTCTGTTTGCCTACACCAGGCACTCTGAAAAACACCAAGGGGAGGTAATTAGCAGTGGTGAGAGTTTTCCTGTTTCAATTTGCATGCATTCATGACCCTCAATCTCCCTCAGACTGGTCACTCCCATAGGAGCTTACCGGTCACTCCCAAAAGGCTAACTCCACAGCAAGAACATGATGTAGGAAGACTTCTCTGTGCTGTTCATGCTGTCCCGTTGTTCTGAGAAGTTTTGCGCATATGTGTGCACCCATGCAAATGAGATGAAGGGGACAACACGGGCAGAACTAAGACAGAAGGGTGCTTAGAATAGTACCCCACTCTATTTTTATTGTTTTTGACAGAGGAAGAGAGAGACAGAGAGGAGGGGGAGGGCCCAGAGCAGTCTCCATAGTTGTACATCATTAGTTTTTGATACAGTTTCACTCCACAGGTGGGCATGGAGCTGTGCAGGGCAGGAACCCGACCAGGGGCCTCCCACATGGGAAGCACGCCCAGGCAGAAGCTGAACTGAGGGCTTCCTAAATGAGAAGCTCACCCCAGTGAGAACTGAACCGGGGGGAGGGGGCACACCCCAGTTCATGGGTCTGCACAGGCCCGGGCCAGGATATGATCCTTGGACCCTGGGGCTGCAAAGTGAGCGCTCAACCTGCTGAGCCATTCTGAGTTCCCCTGGATTTTACTTTCTCTAGAAGTTGCCTAAGTGTTGGTGTTTGTGTTTGTGTGTGAAGAAATTCTAGAAAATGTGTTGATACTTCCAACAATACCTTAAAAAGAAAATACTTCATAAAACTGTTTTATGGAAAAAAAGAAAATGGGAAGAGGGTAGGAGAGTAGGGAGGGGGCATCAAATATATGGTGATGGAAAGAGAGCTGACTCTGGGTGGTGAGCTCATAATACAACACACAGACAATGTAATGTAGAAGTGTACACCTGGAACCTACGTAATTTTTACCAACCAATGTCACCCCAATAAATTAAAAATTAAAAAATAATAAAATAAATGAAGAAATACCCCTCCTCCAGAAAAAAAGAAAATAGGAGACTGGAACACAGAAATGACAGTGAAGAGAAAATTTTGACCCCGAAATTTCTTGTCTGCTGTGTGCTCAGCAGAAGAGGGGCGTGAAAAGAACTAGGTGGGAATGGGATAGAGAAGGTGGTAGCCCGGAACTGGCCTAGGCCTTCCACCTTCCCCTTGAGATAATGCCTTCATTTTCATTTCTTCCAGTCCATCCCACGTTGTCCTTGGTCATCTCCTTTTCATGTAACTTTTAAGATAGCCTCCAGTGATCAATATAAGAACAATTATGAACATAAATAGAGAGCCCCCATCATGCAACTTTATGTCCATGGTACGTTTCTAAATTTCAGGAATCCAGCAAAATAAAGGTTTTACCAGTATCATAAATTTAGTCCATCACTTGCATTTAAGATGACTTGGCTTACTTGTTCTGTTTAAAGAATCTATGTTTATATCTATTCAGCAAGTCTGATAGTATCTCCTCTCCATATTGACTTTACCATGCAAATATGACAGTGGCCAATTTATGTCTTTTGGGGGTAACAATAGTAAGCATTCATTGTGCTATGTAATACTAAATGATATAGATGGATGCTTACAACAGCCACCTTATTAGGCTCCAATATGGCTCAGAAAGACACTAGCAGTTATAGACATTAAGCTGATCAAGGTGTTTTTAACATTATCGTCTCACAGAATACGTCAATTTGTAGAAACTTCCTTTAAGTTCCTAGGTCTAGGAGCTATGTCTTTGATAAATACAGCACAATCTAACCTAGTTGCTTTCCCCTGAGTTGAGATGTTGCGGTTTCATCTTTTACCCACCTTTTCTCTCTACCCAACACTACAACCTTATTTGGAACTTATTCTAAAGAGACAGAAACTAACTCTTTTTTAACTTCTCTTAATATAATAAAAGGTCCCATCTCAGGCAATGCATGTGCATTATGGCATTTCATTAAAAATTTTTAAAAAGTAGAGCAAACTTTTGATGAAATATGCATTCAATAAATACTATATCATAGTCTTACTACTGTTAAGACTATATGGAAAGCAGGTTAAAAATAAAATGACTTTCTTTAGTAACTTATAATTGAAAAGTCTAAATCAAAAGTCACCATGAAATTACTATTGGCTTGTTAAAAAATACTTAATTACCTAATTTCCCTTTTCCCAATGATGCAAAAAGAAAATGGAAAAGGGGTTAAAAACTCATTGAATGTGGAGTGATCTTTGCAACATAAGAGTAAGAATCATTGACAATTTTTGAGTGTTTCTTACCTGCCTTCCATGGAGCTAAATGCTTTCCAGACATTGTCTTGTTTAGTCCTCCCAACAACACAACTAAACAGTGGATATTTTTATCCCCCTTTTACAAATGAAGAGTTAAAGCCCAAAACTTGTGACTTCCATGAGGTGACTCAGAGAATAAGTGATAGAGCATAGATTTGAACCCAGACCTATCTAGTCCCTTCTAGAACTGACACTGAAGGCATTTTGAACCCTGAAATGAAGTCATTTGGAAAGTGGTTACCAAGGTTGACTCCCCTGTCATGTCTAGCTACCATGGTGACCTCTTCCCTGTCCCCCTCCCATCCCATCCCCGATGTCCCTCTCTCCCATGGGGTATGACGCTATGGTTCACTCTGTTAGGTGTCACAGAATTCAAGAGACTTAGCCTATATGCATTCTTGAGAGTTAAAAGAATTGAAATAAAACTAAGTGCACAGAACTCTACATCATACCTCAGTGTAGGTGGTTTGTGAGAAAGCTCTTCTGGGAATCATATGCCTAGATGGTACTAACCATTCTCTACAGCAGCCATGTGGCCATCTTTGGTCACTTTTGACTTCTGAATAGGCTCACCAGACTACCGATTGAAATGGGACAGAAAACAACGGGTCTGTCCCGTTTCAAATGGTATGTATGGTCAGCTCCCTAGTCTCTCTCACTGGACTAAATTCAAGATGTCAGTAGGGTGACCATACGTACCATTTGAAATGGGAAAGTCCCATTGTTTTCTGTCCCATTTAAAACAGGACACCTGGTCAGTCTATTTCTAAAGGAAACTGAGTAAGATCTACATTGTAAAAAATACATCAGAAGTGTCCCTACTTTTAGACACAAAATACAAGTGCAGAACTTTTAAACTAGTAAAGATACAATTACTATTCTTTCAACAGCTAAACAGCAGTTGTTATTAACATGCATTACTGGAAAATTAAAGCCGGAGGAAACTCACTGCAGTTCCTGAAACCATCCATCCACTCTGGGTAGAAGGACTGACTAGGTTTAATCAGCAACCCGTGAAAGGAAACCCATGCCTTCAAGCATCTTTAAGACAATTTCTCAGATCAGTATCCCCAAATTAATAGTAGACTCTCAGTTAACTAGAACTCAAGCAACAGGCAAATCTCTCAAGCAACTGGCACAAACAAATCAACGATCTTTGTGCCAGTTGCTTGAGAGATTTGCTGGTTGATTAAGAGTACTGGGTACATTTATCCAGCATCTACCAATCCTCATGGGCATTGGTTAACTGAGAGTCTACTGTATACTGTTTTTATTTAATCAATATATAAAGATATTTACATATTTATATGTATTCAACATAAAAATCCATTAAGATATTTTATTTTTCTTCATTCAGTGTCTTAGAAATCTTATATATGTTATACACTTACAGCACATTTCATTAAGACTTTCCATATTTTGAGCACATATGGCTAGTGGCTACCATATTCGACAAATAGAATTAGAGCCTCAAGTCAATAAATGACCATTCTACAATTGGCCAGTGAACTGGAACTCTAGTTTACTCACATTTTCCCCAGTGATGCCAAATACTGATATTTCTCATTTCCTCACCTCTCCTTATTCCAAAGTCCTGCTCCCTGTCTCAAGTGACCTTGCTCACTCTGTGAATGATCATGTTATAAAGATATCTGTCAGGATCCATGTACTCAGAAATTATTCCAAAGGCTTTAGGGATAAGAAAGAAAAAATACATACAAGGGCTGTCCAGAAAACCCCCCAGACATAAATGCCTCTATCATTCATATTATATGGCTGAATACTTTCTGGATGGCCATTGTGTATTAGAGGTGAAATAAGGGAGAGAAGAGGGAGGATAAGCAAATACTGAAGAAAAATGAAGGAGGAAGAGAGAAAATGGAAGGTTTTGAGAAGCAGAAAGCAAAAAGAGAAAGCGAAAAGATAGGAAATGAGTGGAGGAAAATAGAGGAACAGTGACCAGAGACAGGAAAAGAAGAGGACCAAAAGGAGGAAGAAAATAAGATGTATCAGCTAAACAAGGGAGTGGCAAAGGGAACCAAATAGAGAAGGGGGGAAAGCCTGGATTTCTCATCTAGGTGCTAGTTATGACTATTAGAACTTTATTAAGGAGTTGCTTAGTGTTTATCTTTTTGTTTTTAAGATTTGTTTTTATTGTTTTTGACAGAGAGACAGAGACAGAGACAGAGAGAAGAGGGATGGCCCAGAACAGTCTCCATAGTTTCACATCATCGGTTTTTCCACATAGTTTCATTCCACAGGTGGGCCCAGGGCTGCACAGGGCAGGAACTGGGCTGAGGTCTCACCCCGGTGAGAACTGAACTGAGGGCACTCCCCAGTTCAGCATATGGGTCTGCATGGGCCGGGACTGAGATTTGATCCTCGATCTCCGGGGCTGCAAAGTGAGTTCTTAACCCACTGGGCCATTTCAGCTTCCCCATAGTGTTTATCTTATTCCAAATTATAAACTCAAGCCTGTAAGGCACATGAGCATGAGGAATCTCCCTGGATTTCTTTGTTTTCCTGCAAACCATGTGCCATTGTTTTTACTGAATATGAAATCATACACACTGAATCACGCTTACTGAGATATATTCCAACATACCCAATGGTCTGCTAGAGCCAGCTTACAGCAGCTTGTGAGAGCCAATTGATAATTTTCAAGAATTTTGTAAACCAGCTGTTGGAAAAAAAATTTTACTAAAAAAAATTATGTATACTTGCAATTGAACTATCTTCAAAGCAAAAGTAATAAGTACTAAGACTCATCACTTCTGAATATTTTATTATTCTATGCTCTAGAGGTTATTAATGTCTATTATACTTTATGGTGAAAGCACTATGCAATGATATATTACTAGTGCGTCTCCTTCCAATTCCACTTTTAGTGATGTCACATTGGCACTTATGAGATCAGATATTTATATATAGTGTCACTCTCACTTTTCTTCTCAAAATCTTAAGTTTATTAGGTAAACTTTAATTGACCTTGAAATTTTTTTTAAGACTTTCAAGATGTAATGAATTGAATTGTGAACAGCAAAGTTCATTTGTTGCAGTCCTAAACCCTGCTACCTCAGCTGTGACCTTGTTTAGAAACAGGGACATTGTAGATGTTATTAGTGAAAATGAGGCCATTAGGGTGGGGCCAAATCTAGTGATGTTGTCCTTATAAAATAGGGAAATTTGGACATAGACAGGCATAGAGGGAAGACAATATGAAGAGATACAGGGAAAGATATCCCTCTATATGCCGAAGAGAAGAGGCCCACTCCTCAAAAGGAACTGACCTTGTCAATACCTTGATATTGAACTTCTAGGCTCAAAAACTGTGAGGCAATACATTTCTGTTATTTCTGCCACCTAGCTCACAGTACTTTGTTTCACCAGCCCTAGCACACTAACACAAGCAATGCTGAACTTATGAAATCTTGAAGTTCAGTACAGGAAGTGAAATCATCTTAGAGAAAACAGGAAAATCAGGTTCTGTTAGAAACTTCCGTTACAGAAGAGCTTTCATATAATTTTAGCATATATTTCATGGTTTTAATTTGCTTTTCACTATTATGCCTCATAGAAGTTTAAATGATGACTTTCCCATATCCCCAACTTCTATCTCTATAGGTTGACTTTCAATAACCTTGACAATGTGGTCTTAATGTAACTTTCCATACTTATATCTTGATGTCATTTTTCATAAACCTCATGGTTCAGTGAAGTTGGAACACAAATCCCAGAATAGGCCTGGGCATTCCTGTCTATTTTCTCTTTTTCAGAATGGCTTATTCATTCTTTACCATAACACATTGAAAAATCCAACGAAAGCCTTCCTTTTAAGGCCCAGTGGAAAAACCATCACTTCTAAGATTTTCTTCACTCAATTTAAATGGCCTCTGAACTTTCACTGTACATTTTGGTTTCATTGATTTTTTTAAAGATTTTTTTTTATTGTTTGAGAGAAGATGAGAGAGAGAGAAAGACCAAGAGAGACAGAGAGAAGGGGGGAGGGCCCAGAGCAGTCTCCATAGTTGTACAATGATTTTTGTCATAGTTTAATTCTATTTAGGTGGTTGTTGGGTTGTATGGGACAGAATTGAACTGGGGGTCTCGCTTTTGAAAGGCAAGAACCTTCACTACCATCCTGGCAGTTACTAGTTGCACCACAGTTCAGCATGTGGGTTTGCATTGGCCAGGGCCAGGATTCAATCTCTGGACCTCGTGGTTACAAGTCAAGCACTCAACCTGTTGAGCTATCTTAGCATCCCTGTTTCATTGATTTTTATTTTAGTTATCTGGATTCATATAATGTCCTCTGATTGACTGTAAGTTCCTTAGAACAAGAAGCAACTAATATATGTACGTGTTATTTGGGTTTCTCCTCCCAGAAGTAGAGACCGAGATAAAAGCTTTGTGTGCAGATCATTTGTTTGTGGATATGAACTCAAGGCTTTAGAGTGAGGGAACTGAGAATAAAACAAGGAAGAAGGGAAAGGAACCCAACAGTGAATTATTGAGCTTGCTCTTCCTGTGGGTAAGTAAATCTCAATTACATTGGGGCTCTTTGAGGAGTGGTATAGAACAAGCTTGTCCAACCTGTAGCCCACAGCCTGTGGTCTGCATGAGGCCCAGGAGAGTATTGAATGCGTCCCAACACAAATTTATAAACTGTCTTAAAACATTAGGAGATTATTTTGTGACTTTTTTTTTTTCAGCTCATCAGCTATCATTAGTGTTAATGTATTTTATGTGTGGTCCAAGACAATTATTCTTCTTCCAATGTGGCCCAGGGAAGCCAAAGGATTGGACATCCCAATGACATATATATTCAAAATGATCACCACCATAAGTCTAGGTAAAATTCATCACTGGACTATGCCTCAATTTTTTTTTTTTTTACCCAAAAATAATAGAGAGGGATATTTATTTATTGGCTCCCATCTCCTAAGTGGTCAAGGATTTCCTCAGGAGATATCACTGGCACTTCTAGCTTTGTGTATATACCAGAATAATGAACAAGCTTCTACAAACATCCTGTGCAGGGGTATTAGTGAAGCCAATGGGTATGAAGTGAGAGATTTGTGGGGCAGCGATGACAAGGTGCTGTCAGGCTACATTTGCCCAGAGTTGCCTGCCAGTGTAAAAAGGTAGACAGAATATTTGATGCGTATGAAAAATATCTGATAAAATATAGCTGCAGAAAATCTGATGTTGCCCATTTCTTGTACTGTTCCAATCTGCTCATGCCCTATTGTAATAGTTTCCCAAAGAAACTATAATAGCAGTACTCATGGACTACATGCCTACTTCTAATCAAAGGAACAAAGAATTTTGTTGCCTGTTCAGACAACTAGAATCTCATCTAGATCTTCAGCCACAGAAAACCAGACTCAGAATTTCCATTTGGCCTGAGATATAACATATTCTTGTTTTTGGTTCCCCTAGAGGCAGACCCTGAGTATTCAACTACAAGTTATTTCAGAGGTCATCCCAAGAAACATACTTAAAGAAATAAGAATATAAGAATAGAAAAGAAGTCAGTAAACAATGCTTTATCTGATTCTACTGTGGAGAATCAGAATTCTATGCTACCGGGGAACTCAGGAAGAATGTAAAGTATACCCTCATATTTATCCCCAAAAAAGGCAAAAAAGTTGGAGTATGTATCCATTAATTCTCTTTCTGATATTGGTTGATCCTGCTTCCAAGGACAACCTCCAGCACCTCTGAATTACCCCTTGTGTAGGCTAAGTGGGTTGTCATGGTCAGGAAGAAAACCTCTCAGGCAGAGTCTCCAATGTTAGCAATAAGCAGCCTTCAACACATAGAGGCAAATGCTGAGTGGAAATGAGAAATGCACCAACAGCTAAAGAAAGAGATCTGCTGTAGAGACGTATAAAAGACATGGAGTTTTCTAACATTAACCCCAGCACATGGGAATATATATCACTGGAGTTGTTTGAACCAGTCCTTTCAATTACATGATAAATTCAATGACCTCTGTCCTAGCAAAGAAACAGATGAATCCCTCATGTATTAAAGATGAACTATTTGAATCAAAATTATATCATTTCATTAATTTTATTACCATATATAAATGACAACCTGGGATCTGAAGTATACATTTTTGTCTATTTCATAAATTCAAAATCATGTTTAGATTCATGTTGATGCAAAATACAGTCATTGTTGGAACTTTCAAAAGCAGCAATAGTGAAAAGAGGAATCTTTTTAGATGTGTATGTGATCTATTTCTTTTGCTTGCTTCATCAACTTAACATGAATGGATACTCTTAGGTTAGCCCAAAAGAGTCCATGTTTGCTCTTCTCCTTGGGCCATTCCAAATAAGTCCGCTGTGTCATAAGAGTTTTGAGTTTGTGATAACTATTAGGAATGGAATACTTTGGAATGGGTTCCAGCAAGATCAGGATTAAATTATTAGATCCTTCATGAAAGAGATTGTGGTGGGCAAAATAGAGTTCATAATGGCACCACTCACTCTGAACGAAGTTAGGAGATAAGACGAAGATGGACTTATAACTCTTCTCAATGCAGTTTATGATATTTTCCACAATGCTCTTGCCAGGAACAAAGTTTCTCTCATGGAGACAAATCCGTATATCTTCTTTTTCTATGTTTGGTAGTAATTCCCTCTTCACCCAGGCAGAATCATGTTCACTGTATGAAATAAAGGCATGGAACTGAAGAGTTCTTTGGAGTTCATCTAAAGGTATGTTCCTAGCCCTGTGCCGGGTCTGGGTCCATTGATACACCATCCTAAGATACCAGGGCAGATCCAAGTAGATACACAGGACAGTCACAATAACAGCAAATAGCAGCCCAGTGACTCCAATGGTGACAATCAGCAGAGCTGTGTTGCAGGATAATGGAGATACATGAAAGTCCTTTAGTAGGGTTCCCTTATAGCTTTCTGGATAGGCACATTTATAAGAGCCAGGCCAACCCTCTACCACCTCACTTGATACTTGCTCCATACTTTGGATAAATTCTCTGAGCTCACATGTACACTGGAATGGATTATTTCCTGTTTTTATGAAGCGAATCTTCTGGCAGCTCTGGAAGAAATGAGCTGATGGGTTGGAAATTGCATTATGGTCAATGGTCAGTACAGAAAGGCTGCTAAAGGTATCACATTCAGGAAGGTGGACTAAGGTGTTGGAAGCAACATTGAGTTCTTGCAAAGCTTCCAGACTGGTGATACCTTTAGGGATGCTCCTTATTCTGTTACTGTGAAGATCAAGAACCTTGATTCTGGGAGGCAAACATCTGAAAACAGAGTCACTAAGTATATTTGAAGACATATTTAAGCTTAATAAACTTAGAGTCCAAGAACAATATTCTTCATTTTCATCATATCTTAGAGAATTCTGGCTAATATCCAATTGTTGTAGAGACTTCATCTCCTTGGTCATATGAACTATATTTTCAAGTTTTTTCAATTTATTCATTTGTAAACTAAGTGTCTCCAACCCAGCCAAGTTTTTACAATTGTTAAAAACCATGTCTGTTAAGATATTATTAGAAAAATCCAAATGCAGAAATGGGCTCATTTGGGATGGGCAAACCATGTGGATCATGGGTGTACCAGAAATTGTGAAATTCTGGATGTTCATATTTGAAAAGATTTTATAGATATAACTCTGTGGGAAATTGAATGCATTAGTGATAACTTGGTGTATAGAGATAGCCTTCAGTGAAGTGTCAGAATAATCAAAATCTCTGAGGTCAGGGTAACCTTCTAATTTGGCATTGGAAATTGAGAAATACTCTATGCTTGTATGCCAAACCAACTGGAGGACCGTAATGAAAGAATACCAAGTTGTTTCAATGTTGTTTAAAGTAAGAATTGATAGCCTTGAATTCTTTTGAAGTTTTGACAGAACATTTAGGAAATAAGAACATCCATTATTCTGTAGCTCACATTTGATGTTAGATAGTTCCAGGTTTACTGCAGTGCTGGCTGACACATCCAAAAGATAGTGGAATTTCTTTCCTGTGGGGAAAACAATGTGCAGACTCTCCGTATTAAGGTCTTGAAGGCTCTTGGGGTCTTCTTTTTCCCCATAAGGGTCTCCTAATACCAGGGAAACCCTATTGATATGCAAATGAGCAATTGGCAGCACACTAGATTTTTGTACCTGTGTGGCACTCAAACCCAGAAATTGTAGTTGAGACATATTGCCAAACTCTTGGCATATGGGCAGGAAATCAAATGCATTAAATGAGAGGTCTAAGTGCTTGAGGTTCACAGTTGGGTGGCAAGAAATCTTCTCCAACATGTTGTGAGACAAATCCAAGTATTCCAATTCCTGGTTAAACTGGAAAACACTGATGTCAAGGTACTGGATTCTATTATAAGAAATTATCAAAATCCTCAGCTTTGGTAATGATAGGATGTCAGAAGTCCAAAGCTCAGATATATAGTTAGATGATAGATTTAAAATTGTTGTTTTCAGGGGCAGGTCTTTGGGAACATGGATGAGATCTGTTTTTGATCTGTCAACTAAAAATTCACTTTCATCAGATAATTGGATGTTGATCTCAAGTAGTAACATGAAGATGATAGCAAAATGGAAGATAGTAGAATTAGTTTTAGTCATTTTGGAACACTAGACATTCCTGAGGGTAGTTACTATTCTTTAGAGCATCTTGATACAGATGTAGATCCTAGAAAAAAAAAATCCACATGAAAGGATTGCATTACATTAGGCATGGCTGACATGAAACATTTTTTTTAAAGACTCATAAAATGAAGGCTACATTCTTTGGAGTCACACAACCTGAAACCAGGGAAATAACACATATTGATAAAGAACTATACTACCTCTAATGGTGAAATGACTTGAATAGTGCCTCTCTGCACTAGATAATCCACCTCCTAATGATGTTGTCTTCAGAAACTGTGAAATACTGTATTTGGAAAAAAACAAACAAAAAATCTTTGCAGAGACAGTTAAGAATCTTGAGATGAAGAGATCATCCTGGGTTATCCAGGTGGTCCCTAAATCCAAAGATAAGTATCCTTGTAAGAAAATAGCAGAGCAATATTTGACAGGGACAGAAGAGGAGACAACAGAAACCAAGGAGAAAGTCATATGAAGACAAAGACAGAGGTTGAAGCGACACAGCCACAAGACAAGAATGTGGATAGCCACCAGAATCTGGAAGAGGCTCTAGAGCAGGCCTGGGCAGACTTTTTTAGGGCAAGCGCTACTTCTAATTTTCTCCAAGTGCCATGGTCCATTAGCAATTGATTGTCGCTTGCTTAAGTACATACAGCTGCCTTGATTGTAAAGAGCCGATTCTTGCCTCTAGCAGCTGTTTGTGTGCATGTGAAAAATGTTTCTTTTACATGTAGCTGCCTAGTTACTGGGCCCTGGCATAATGAGGCATCTGCTATGATACTTTTTTCTTAATTCAGGCTGTCACCCCAAAATCTCTTGGCAGTCCACCGGTGTACAGTGATTGATGTCTTGTCCAGCTCTGCTGACACCTTGAATTGGACTTCTGATCTCCAGAACCATGAAAAAATAAATTCATGTTGTTTTCAAGCCACCACATTTATGGTAATTTATTACAGCAACCTCTGGCAACTAATATAGATGGTTTTACATATTCACAAAGTCCTCTGACCCCAACCCTCCCAAGATCATTTAGAACTCAAGCTAGGATCCACAGCTGGTATACTTTCTACCTTTGGCATGTACTTTCCTGTGACTCTCCTGAGAGTTTCTTTCCCATGTGGTTGAATTCAGAATCTTCTTCCATTGCCTTTTATTATCCACACATGGTTTGGTTCTAAACTTTGATCTTGTTCAAAAGGTAATTAGATAAGAATAAACAGTCTCTTAGAAAATCCATTCATCCACCTGTTTATTTATTCAATCAATATTCATTGAAAACCTACTGGCCATCTTTTAGGAACTGGAGATAAAGCAGTGAACACGGTAAACTCTTAATTATCAAGGAGCTAATTATCTAGTGCAGAGACAGCAAATAAACAAATAAACGACTAAACATAATTTTATGTAGTGATAGGTGCTCTTTAGAAAAATAAGGCAGAGTAAATTAATCAAGAATAATGGCAGGTATATAACAGTGGGTGTTGTTGGCTTTTTTAAGATTGATTAGTCAGAGAGGGCCTTTATAGAAAGATGTCATTGGGTTAGAAACCAGATCGAAGTGAATGTGTAATTTATGGGAAAATCTGGGGGAAGCATTTCTGGTAAAAGACAATGCAAGTACAAAGCTCCTGAGATGGGAGTGAGTGAGGTTGGCTTGCCAGAGGCACAGTGAGGAGGTCAACGTGGTTAGCATGGAGTGAGCAAGGGTGAGAGGAGTTGGGCCAAGCACACAGGGTGTAGAATATAGATCATTGCCAAGAGTTGGGATTCTCTTCTCAGAGTAGTGAGGGTAGGGTGAGCACTGAAAGGTTTTGAGGATGAGAGCAGTTTCCTCCTTTCTCTTATTCAGAAAACTTTTCTCTTATTCATCTACTTAATATGTATTTATTCCCTATGAAATATTTTGCTCTAGGTTTGCTTATTGTTCTACTTACTAACCCACCATAGCTCAGATACTATCTTATCACCATTCCAGGGACACATGAGGCCTGAGGGAGTTGTGTTAGGATGAACTCTAGTGAGAGATACACCCCTCATCCCAGAGACACTTTGAGCTGGTGCTACATGGCTACACAGAGCTTTCAAAGATCTTATTCAAAATCCCCTAGAACTTCATTAGACAAGCAAGCCATCGTCTGCGAGGAGTCAAACTCCTCTTTACATGTCCTCTCACATCTCTCAGTGGGCACAGAAGGACCTAAATACAGTTAGCCCTCCCAGAGAAATTTTTCTTGTCATTGCGCCCTGCTAAGCAATACAGTATAACTGCTTGCACAGTGTTTACATTGTATTTGTATTAGAACTAATCTAGAGATGATTTAAAGTATACAGGAGGATGTGCATTGGTTATATGCACATACTATGCGTTATATGATACTTGAGCATTCAAGTATTTTGATATCTGAGGTAGGTCCTGGAACCAATCCCCCATGAACTCTGAAGGACGACTGTAATTCAAGTCCAAGAAACAATCCTGAGTTGCAAAGGTTCCCCCAGTCAGATATGCAAATATATCTGGTTTTTGAAATATTGCTTGGACTTACCCTTGTGTAGAGGTGCCCAATGATCTGTTGTTATCCTGATTTCTTCTGACACAAGAGAAGGCCTGACACCTCCTCCATCACCACTCACAACTCTGTGCAAGGAAGGAGACACACATTAAAATAGAGTAAAATAAAGGTGGCATTTTTTAATGGCATTAATTGTATTTAGCTGAAAATACCCCAAATTTCCCAGTTTTTCCTCTCTAGCTTTCTAAAACAAAGAGAAATACTTAAATGAGAATCAAAATAATACCCAGTTATTGCCCAAGCTAGTGCCTAATATCTCAAAACAAAACTCTCTGGTCAAAATAGGTCAAAGTAAAAGTGATTTAGGCTTAAGGTTCAAGTGGGATTCCTACTGATTCCTAAGCCTTCATCCAAATCTGGGGATCCTTCTACCTTCTGACCAATCCCACAGAAAGCAGTGATTAGTATAGTCAGGCAAGCAAGGTCTAAACAGTGACGAGAGAAACAAGGGGCAGAGACAGGACCTTCTGCATGGTCACAAGGTCTTAGTGTCCAGCGAACCCACCACAAGCAGGATAAACATTATCCTCATTTCCTTAACAGCAGCAATCACCACAAAGATTTAAATTTATAAAACTGTGCTTTATAACCCCATGCAATTAATGAAAGCATGGACTCAGCTTTCTAGTTAGCAAAATTCATCGATTCAACTATCTTTTATTTGCCCAGCCTCCCCTTTGCCCTTTCACTTATAATCATTGGTTTGATGTACTCAGTTGATTAACCCATCTTTAATTCTGTAATTAAGAAATCAAACTATTGTACACATGAGAAACCCAGTTTTAGGGGATCTTTAAATTTTATATACCAAACTTGCTAAATCAGTAAAAATCAATATGTTTTTAATCAAAGACCCAATAAACAGCACTGAGTCTTATGGAATCTTTAAATTTTACTTACCAAACTTGCTAAATCAGTGAAAATCAATATATTTTTTGTTCAAAGTTCTAACAACCAACACTGAATTTCATCTACATTAGAACTTCAAAACTATTTTACTACCAAATAGAGTCATTTGTTGCCAAGTTGATTACTAAAACGTTGCTTTAATTTGAAAGTGCAAAAGTACCTCTAGGATGTCTAAGTCTGTTTTCATGGTTATGATATTTCTTCTCCCAGTGTATGATACAATGCATTAATACCTTTGAATTGCCATTGTTTGGAGACTTTCAGGGTATCAAATTAGGCATTTGACTTGTCCTAATGGAGGATAACCACACAATGAATCTAGCCCATTGAGTTCAGTCAGCAAATATTAAGTGAGTCTTCTTTACACAGGTTCAACTAGCTATTAACTACACGTTGAAAGGGACTGAACCAGTTCAAGATCTTTTCTGATTTGTTTTTTCTGTGGTTTCTTGAACTTCTGTTTTTTTTGTGTGAAGACGCATTTACTTTCAGTTCTTTTGACCAAATTGGGTGAGGCCTGGGAAACATTTTCAAAGCCTACAATTCCACCTGATGAGTATCACCGCAGAACCATTTCAAGTGGTTCTGAGTAAACAGAAAAGAATAGCTCATGGGGACAGCCCAGAGAAACTAAGAACAGAGGAGTTATGTGGCAGCACTGCCTCCAGGAATAATTCATTTACACCCCATTTTGCTCAGCATTCTTATTGCAAAGAGATTTATGGAGAGGGATGGGGTTAAGAGAAATGCCACCTGAAATCAACTAGTAGTGCCCTAAGAAAACCTCAAGAAGATGTGTTTGACCCAAATATTCATCGTCCACCTTAAAAATATCTCTCAAAAGCAAATCACACATGGGATGAGGTCTCACTTAAGAAAACACACACACACACACACACACACACACACACACATGCATGCGTACACAAAACCCCTGTCTCTGACTTAGAATAAAAACCTGTTAAACAACTGCTAGTTCAAAAAGTACATGTCAGAAGTTACCCACTTAGAAAAACACCCCAGGACTTCCTTATAAGGACTCAGATTTTTATGTTCAATAACTAATTATGCCATTACTTTCTTTTATACAATAAAAAGAAGTCACTTACCGAAAACAACCTGCCTGCCTGTCCCTCCCATTGGCAGTCTTTAGGAAATTCAAGTACTTCCTCAACTTTTTATTTTACCGGCAAGTGCTTTTAATGTTAGGTTGTGTATGGGAGGGGGAAGCTCTTTTATGCCATCTTCTGTATCGCACTGAAATTACATTGTGCAGCCATCACCACAACTTCGAATGGTTCATCACCCTAAAAAGAAACACCGCACCCTTTAGCCTCACCGTCCATGCGCTTCTATGTCTCAGCAGGAGACACACCATAGAGTCTGTTCCTGATGCAAACCACAGAAGTGCTCCTCCTAAAGCTCCTTCCCGTCTACCTTCCCCAGGGAGTGCCAGAGTACACATCTTACACATTCTCCCCGTTTTATAGATCTGCCAGATCCAATCGATAAAACTACAGAGATCTCATATGGTTCATTTTAATTTTCTTTTATTCATATGTCTTGGGTGGTTTTTCACGTTTATTGGTAATTTATATCCATTTAGTAAATTACCTGTTCACATCATGTGCCTATGTCTCTATCAAGGTTATGTTTTTACTATTTAATTATATGTTTTCTTTCATATTACTGACACTAACTTGCTGTCAATCATCTCCCCCCACCCATTATTTACTTTTCCATTTCATGATTTTCTGAATGAATAAATATGTACATTTTTATGTAAACAAGTAAGTTGACTATTTTTTTTTATTTTTTTTTTTGCTATGACTACGATTTAGTTGTGTGCTAGTGAATCAGGTTACAAAAAAAGAAAGCCTGATTTGTACCATTTTCTGATATCTGCATTGTATATGTTTCTCTGTGTGTGTGTGTGTCTGCAGTGTATATATCTCCATTAGGATAGCTGATTTCTAGCTACCAACTGACATACTTGTAAAATTCCTGAATATTTAACAACTGGCTCTCCATAACAAGGTCAAATAAACACATGTGCATGTAATCTTCTCATACATAATTTTTAGTTACTTCTTTATTATCCAAGTAGTATTTACTGAAGTCAGAAAATATAAATAAATAAAATGAAAAAATGTCAACTCAACAATCATCTCACCATATAGAATCTAATATCATTTTTGGAGCAATCATGCAGACTTTTCTATGTAGGTAAACATACTCTAGGCTTTTGATACCTCCTGCCAAATTGCTGCTCAGAGAGTTTATACCAATTTACACACACATATACACACACACACACACACACACTCAGATACCATTATACCATGTAATACACTTTTGTTTTGTAACGTGCTGTACTTAATCCATAACACATCATAAATATCTTTTCATATCAGTAAATATCTACCTACCACTTTATTATTGTTGACTGAATAAGATCCCATTTTTAATAATGTATTTTAAAAATATTTTAATTAACAATGTATTTAAGCAGTCTTCTAACATTGTGTATTTAAGATGGAGGTTTGCTTTGATATAGAAATATGCAGGACCCCCTGTTTCTGCCAAGAGTGGTCCCTCTATGAACAAAGACTCTTTGAGAACATTACATGTACCTCTGGGAGTTTAGAAATGTAAGTGAACAGAGGAACTGGTACTACTCTCCTGGAGATTTCTGTTAGAATAACCTTTGCTAATAGGCAGTTAGAGTCTGTGGTGTCATACACCTGGGAAAGGTGGTGTGTCTCCACCTTAGCTTCCTTGGTCTGCGTCCTTCTTGATAATGGTCATGAGGCAGACAATCCCACACACCCTACTCAAGTCCTCATCCTTATCCCCAACTAATTGGTGTGCGCTGGAGAGATTAGAGACAGAGAGAACATTTGAGCAGTTTATTGTCTCTGCTTCCAAACTTCCTTTGAGCTCAGCTGTGTCCCAGTCTTTGGGTTATGTAGACACACCTCTGCATTTTTGAAAGAAGCACCTCCTCTCTTAAGCTGGTATCTGCTACCTGAACTGGAAGGATACAACAAAGGACACAAGATTCCTGGAAACAGAAAATCCTTATCTAAAGAAACAAATCAATCTCTTATGTTAGAGCTTTTATTTGTATGAAATGTGCAGGTTTTTTCACACATGAAAAAATGAGGGTTTTCCTTAAAATGTCAAAATCTACATTTTTTGTATTAAGAATATTTTGTGGGAAACATTGGAACCATTTTATTTATTTATTTTTATTTTATTATATTGACTTATTTGTAATTGTTAAATTTATTGGGGTGATATTGGTTGGTAAAAATTACGTAGGGGGGAAGCCGGGATGGCTCAGTGGGTTAAGCGCTCACTTTGCAGCGCCGGGGACCGAGGATCGAATCCCGGCCCCGGCCCGTGCGGAACCATGTGCTGAACTGGGAGCTCCCCCAGTTCAGTTCTCTCTCTGTCTCTGTACCTCTCTCTCTCTCTCTCTCTCTCTGTCAAAAATAAATAAATAAATAAAAAAAAAAAAAAAAAATTACGTAGGATCCAGGTGTACAATTCTACATTACATTGTCTATGCATTGCATTATGTGTTCACCACCCGGAATCAGTTCTCTTTCCAACACCATATATTTGATGACCTCTCTCTACTCCTCCCATGCCCAAGTCCCCCACCATTCCCCCACATACCTCCGCCTTTATCTTTAGGTAATCACTAAAACTATTTTGCCTGTGTCATGAGTTTTTGTTTCTTTGTTACTTTCAGTTTTATATTCTACCTATAAGTGAAGTCATATATTTTTTTGATTTTCCAGTCTGACTGATTTCACTTAATATGATGGCTTCATGGTCCATCCACATTTTCACAAATGGTTGTATTTTATCTGTTCTTATCACTGAGTAGTAGTACTCCATTGTGTGTTTCACGACTTCTTTATCCAATCATCTCACACCTGTTAGAATGGCTATGCTCAACAAGACAAGGAATAACAAGTGCTGGAGAGGCTGTGGACAAAAAGGAACCCTCATACACTGCTGGTGGGAATGTAAATTGGTACAACCACTATGGAAGGCAGTGTGAAGATTCCTCAAAAAATTAGGAATGGAATTTCCATATGACCCAGCAATCCCTCTTTTGAGTATCTACTCAAAAAACTTAAAAATCTTAATTTGCAAAGACATTTG
>PVKE010013537.1:0-36467 GCA_004027555.1 Craseonycteris thonglongyai | reverse complement strand
GAAAACAGCAGTGCCCACAAGGGAGTCTTTGGAGGGACTGGAAGCATTTCAGTTCCTCATCTGGACAATGGCCACCTGGGTGTGTGTACTCTGGAAAAGTCATCAACCTACTTGCTTAAGATACCACATCTGTCATCTGCACACTTTTCGGTATGTATGTTATACTTTCAAAAATAAGTTTATTTAAAAAAGAGCCATGCCTAAATGACGGAGATACATTTATGCACGTGGATGCAGATGCCACTGGAATTTACTGAGTAGAAACTCATTCCAGTGTGTGTTCCTGAAATCACAGAAACAGTGCCTGTTTTTCATTATGTACTTGTCTATGGACACATGCTCACATCACAACTAAGGTTAGGAGAGGCCACAATATCAGACATTAGAAAGGAGTCCTCATGTGGTATGTTTTCTGTGAACACAGGACATTTTCTGAACCACTCACTAGCCCCTTGCCGCTCTTATGGGGATTTATCATGTGTTTGGCCTCCTTCCTCGCCAGTCAATGTCTGAACATGAGGGCAAGGCCCTGTACCCCCCACCTTGTCAGGGGTACCCTGCATGCATCCTCAACACTAAGTTCCCTAGGGCTGCCTCAAATGGGCAGCCAAAGTCCACCATCGTTCCCTAGCCAAGAGGGAGAGCGTGGAATTGGGTGAACAGGGGATGGGGGAAGTGGAACTCACAGTCCCTTTCCCACGCTGTCCCCAGGCTGTGGGCTGGCCTCCTCTACTACTGAACAGAGGGTAGCACAAAAAGTAGGGCAGGAGGGCTTTACTTAACCAAGACCATCCCCACCCACAGGCTTCCACACCCTTCCTGACGGGTGGCCAGAGGGAGTGAGTTTTGTCTCCTGTCTCTGAGAAGTGGCCCTGGGAGCTTCCCCTCCTCAGCCCCAGGACCCATGGCCTGCCCTGACTTGGCCACTTCTTCTTCCTGCTCTGGCAGTGGGCAGGGGGATTTGTGCTGGGGGCAGGGACACATTGCCGACTGCCCCAAGGGGCTTCCCATGGGCAGCACTGGAAACTGGAGATGTAGGGTGAGGTCCAGGCCACCAGCTTTGACCTCCTGGCCCTGGCCCAGGCCCTGCCATGAGCACACATGTTGTTATCTCCCCAAAAACAGGTTCCCAAGGACACGGGCAGGTCAGCATTATCCCCCACCTCTCACCCCAGACCCTGGGCAGGGACAAAGGATGGAGGAACTCTCAGAGGCATCTGTGACCAGCAAGCCTGGTATGTAACCTGGGGCCAGTCTCGTGCCCTCTCTGAGACTGTTTCCTCATCTGCCCGGTGCAAATAGCATCTAAGTCCCAGTGCTGTGAGCATCCAATCCACTCACAGAACTGGGAGGCTCAACAGTGAAATGGAGCACTGTCTAGAGGCTGGGACTCTAGAGACCCACAGCAGGATCCTGGGACAGGCAGGAAAAGGAGATACCAGGGTCCTCAGCTCAAATGGGGAGCCAGCACCCTCCTTTTTCAAGAACCAGAGAAAAATAGGAAGCCCATCTCTTCCCCTCCAGGGCTGAGTGAAAGTATGCCCAGAGATGTGGCTCCTCCCAGCACCAGAAAATTCCAAACTCTGTATGCAACAAGTGCTCAATAAATACTCTGAAAACAGCTGGTTAAGGTGGTCAAGCCTCTTTCCACAGAGGTCATCTTCAGTGCATTGATTTCTCGACCCCCACTCCTCTCTCAGGACAGAAGGAATGAACATACAGCGTAAAGGAGTAAGATCGGACTTCAGGAAGAACAGCCAGAGCTGGAAATGCAGACAAGATCACGGAGTTCCTTTGGGAAAGGTCGGCCCACACCTCATTTGTAAGCTCCTCATGTCTCCTTCCTTGCCCCACCCCCACCCCACCCCAACCCTCAGCTCCTGGCCAGCTCCTCTCTCTCCTCCACCCTTGGAGGGTCTCCCACCACCTTGCAGAATGTCAATACCCACGAAATTTTCCTGCCCCTGCCCAAGGTCTCCACCCAGGCTCCTTGGGCAAAATTTCAGATTCCAAAATAAAAACCTTCTGATAACGAGCCCCAACCGGAAAGACTGATGCATTTTCCTATTGTTAAAGTATTTTTAGTCACAGGCTCTGGATTCGTTTAGAGACTCACGTTCAGAAAGGGAAAATTTTTTTTTCAAGAACTGAGAAGGAGAGCACGAGAGCCTCCCACATGAGGAGCTGCCACTTCTTCCATGCTGGGCAGAAGCCCCTGGCCTGCGGCCTGGGGAGCATGTTTGTGGCAAGCTGGTTGGCGGACTTGGCAGACCTCACTCCCACTCTGCTTCTCAGACACTGAAACCAGCTGGGAAGCTGGGCAAGGAGATCAGGGCAGGGGCTGAAGGCTCAAGCCCAGGGCTCTGCCCCCTGGTCCCAGGCAGCTGGGGGCCCAGGTGCTGTACCCAGGGCCCAATGCTGAGGTACTCTGATGGACACACAGCTCACTCCAGTGTTCCTCCCAGGCCTGAGGAGATCAGCGCCTCATCCAGGCCCAGTTGAGAGAAGAGGCGGCTCGAGACCCTGTAGGAAATCTCGGAGCAAGGAGCGAGATGGCACCGTTATCTCCTGGTGCTCAATCCCCAAGTATTCCCAGGTCCAGTTCCCATCATCCAACTGCAGTCCAGCCATTACTCTCATGCCTCGGGAAGGTCAGCCACACTTGCTTCCTCCTCCTCCCCCTCTCTTCTCAAGGCCAAAGAAACCACAGCGCAGACAGACACAATGGGAAACGATCCAAACAGCCCAGCTCTCGTGCCTCGGTTTCCCCATTCCTAGGACTCACCAGCGTCCTCCCCACAATCTGCTTTGCCTCAGAGATCCTGGACAGCTGTACCAGGGGAGTGTCCAGAGGCTGGCTGGGGGCTCTTCCCAGCGGTCTGAGGAAGCCCTGAGGGAAGAGACCTGACTTCCCAGTCAGCCCTCCTGCCGGGCCACGGCTATGCCCCAGCCCAGCAGGCTCAGGATGTGCAGCTGTCTTCAAGCCAGCGTGTGCTCCTCTGTTTATATAGCAGAAACCAGAGCAGGCCTCTGGGGACAGGGGGAGCTGCCTTGGGGCTCTCTTGGCTGTGGCCTGACTTTGGCCCAGGTCAGCAAGAGCCCAAAATAGTCAACTGACGGGAGCCCCGGTGTGAGCGTGACCCTGGGCCCAGGCCCAGGCCTGGCAGACAGGTGTCCACGTCACAAGACCAGCAGCTCTAGCGCTCATGGGGCCGTAGCTGGCAGTCCCTCAGGTGGCCTTGGCCCTGTGTCTGGCATGAGCGTTCCATCACCCAGACAACGAGGTGAACACAAGGAATTCTGCCAGAGGGGCTGCCATAGATGCAGAGAGAAGGCTGGGTGCTCAGAGCCCACTTCTGAGCTGAGGGTAGAAGTGGGGGCCAAGTGAAGGGAAAGACACCTGGCCCACTGCTGTCATCTTCACTCACGTGCTTTCCAATTCATGATCTCCAGCTGACCAGGAACACCTGCCTCTCCCGCTTACAGTAATTCGTCTCCCTGTCCCCAGCCTGAGGTTGGTAGCACAGAGCCTGATGCCAGCAGGAGGCCAAGTACTTACCCAGCCCAGCCCCCAGAACAGGAGGCCCTGCTTCCCAGGGCTTCCCCTCCTTCCAAACAGGCTCATCCCAGCTATCTCTCTGGGACTCTCTGCACGCTGAATGCCAACTCCCCAGGAGGCAACAGTGTTTGGGAGGCTGGGGGAGGTACTTAGCCAGTGCCTCCTGCTTCATCTGGGATCTCTCAAGGCCTGAGGGGGCTTGTTGCCCAGAGATGGCCCTCTGTTCTGAGGAAGGAAGAAGGGAATCACAGGGTCCCTGTCCAGGGTGCCAGGTTGAACTCCAGCTCCCTCAGGTAAACATGGTAACCAGAACCATGGTGCCCTGGCTCCCAGCCCAGTATCTGAGGTCCCCAGGGAAAGGCCTGGTAGAAACCCCATTCCCACACCCCACGGCTCACCAGCAGGTCAGTCTGTGCCTTCTCTGGAAGCGTGCTCAGACACGGTGCATCCACCAGCAGACCAGGCCTCTGGGCTTGCCTGGATTCCAAGCTTGGCTCTACATGTCCTCAGGACCTAAAAGACCACTTCCTCCCTCCATAACTCAGCTTCTTCATCTGTAAGCAGAGGAGGTAAGCTGGATGGCCCAGGAGCCCTCTGGCTGTGTCCACAAGTACGCTAGATGAATAGTGGAGGGTCTATCCTTACCCTTGGTCATCAAGACAGCCCCACCCCCACCCCACCCCCGCTGCTCCCATTCACAGGGCATGTCCCCATACGAGACCCCACAGGACCTTCAGGCCTGCCATAGTGGGGAGGGGGTGGTCGGCACCCTTTCAGGGAGAGATGGGGTAGTCCCAGCCTTCCCTTCATGCACTCCCCTGGTGCAATATCTATACCTTAGGAACAAGCCAGCTTCCCATCCCCCATGTCTGCCCCACTACACTCCCAGCCTGGCCTTGAGCTACCCAACCCCACCCCATCAGCTCCTGAACTAAGCAAATGCTGCCTTGGGAGCAGCTGTCGTCCCCCACGCCCATCCCCACCCTCACCCTCTACCACCAGCTCATGGCACTGGGGCCCAGAGCATATCCCCCCCCAAAACTGTCCTGCTAAAAAAATGAGGCTTCCCCCTTCCCAACCCCCGCGTAACCCCATATTCAGCAGCACCTCACCTGCCGCTTCTTTAGGGCTTCCCCCAACATCCCCCAAACCACATCCGCTTTAGGCAGCTCTACATCCACCTAAACCCCCTAACCCCACCTGCTTGTGAGGGCCCCGAGGGTATACAAAAGACAGTAGCAGAGCACTTACCACTCTGGATGGACAGACAGACCTTGGACAACAGTGAAGCCATCCTCTGGGCCTTCAGAGCCTGGCAGAAGGAGCAGGGACACCAGAGAGAGGCAGGCCTCTGTCCATGGTGGAGACCTACAGGGAGAGTCACTGTGAGTGAGGAGAAACCAGTCAGCAGGGCATTCCCTAGAGACAGCACAGCCAGTCCACACAGCTGTGGGAACGGGGGCAGGACCCAAGCTATGAGGTGGGGACAAGCCAGCCCGAGGGCCTCCCTGGGCTAGGCGTCAGAGCCTGGGGACCCACGCACCAGGCAAATAGCTCTCTGAGATGCGGGGTGTGGGTGGGAGCTGCTGACAGCATCTGGGGCATCTCAGGGCCATGGAGACACATGTCAGCACCCAGCCCTGCAGCCTTGCACCCCACTCTGGGATGAAGGTGTCTCAATCCAGCTCCCAGCCCCCCAATGTGCACAAAAGGGCACTTTGTAAGTAGAGAAAAAGGAACTATTGTGAAGACAAAGTAGAACACCAATCTTTCCTTAGGGGGCTCCAACTCAGCCCCCAAAGCCTTGGAGGCCCCACAGAGCATGGACTCCATGCCCCCATCTCCAGGTAGCCCAGCCTTCTAACCAGAACAATGGGGTCTCTCAGGGTCTTCTGTGAAGAGACTCCAGTCCCAACCAGAAAGGCCCAGCTTAGAGTAGTTAAGAGCAGGATGCTAGATTCCAGACTGCATGGGTTCAAATCTTGGCTCCATCGCTTATAACCTTAAACAAGTTACATAACCCCTCTGTGACTCACGTTCCACATCTATAAAAATGACGCTCTGTAACTGACATCTCTGAAGTTAACAGCCATAGGGTTATCATGGGGTTTAGAATGAGTTCGTGTGTCTAGAGGACTTAGAACAGTGCTGGACACACATACGTGATATCATTATGAGACGAAATGAAATGTGAACACATAAAAGCTGGTTCCTGTTCCAAGCCACTTCTGGCCACCAGCCTCTGCTGTGAGCCAACTGTGTGTACCACCAACCACACAGACTCCACATCTCTCCTTCCCTTTTCCCACCTTCATTCAACCCTCTCCTCTTTCAACTGAGCCTCAGAGGGAGGGCAGGACCAGCCAAGGGCTGGCCTTCTCTGAGTATCAGGCTGCCCTTCAGGCAATGACAAAGCCTGGGAAAAGAGAAGTAGATGTTTCCATGATGGGAGTCAGAGTAAGAAGGAAGAGGGCCCCAAAGGGTGGGTGATGGGATTTCTCGCCCTCCTGACCTCTGCCCCAGGGTCCACAGGTAAGGGGAACTCCTCTGACCCATGTTATAAAGATTCTCCTCGTACAGAGCTACCAGCACCCCCTGTTCCTGTGGATGTAAAGGTAGAAGGGAGGGAAGGTCACAGGAGAGAAGGAGGGGAGGAGTCTGGAATATCTGGAGGGCTTCCAACCCTAAACAGAAGGCAAAAGCAAGCCTGCTCCAGTGCACAGCTACCCTTGCTTCGCAGAATGGCATAGTCATCTCCCCATACCCCAAAACGGGTCTGCTGTCAGGCCCTAGTCCCCCACCTTTCCCTTTTCTCCCTACTAGCCCACAGCTGAAGAGGAAAGGTAGGGAGGGCCAAACACCTACCAGTCAGGCCCAACCTGAGGACCCAGGATGTCCCCACCTGTGTCTGAGAACACAGTCCAGGACCCAGGAGTGTCCAGAAAGTGATTCCTAACCTCTTAAAGCAGGGACCTAATCCCATCTCCTGTCCCCGATCAAAATCCCCTCCTCTATAGTCATTCCACAGCATTTTCTAGGGGCCTACTGTGAGCCCAGCAGGGAGCCATGAATGATGGGAGACCTAAGAAGAAGCAAACCAAGACCCTTGAGACCCAGGAGGTTACAACGGGAATGGACCAAGGTCAACTGCAATCAGCACTGTGCACAGGGCAAGCCAAAGACTAAGTGGGCTTGGAGGAGAAAGTCATGCCCCCCAAGGGAGTGGGAGCATCGGGCCAGAAATCAGTCCCTAGCTCCTGCTCCCTCTCACTGTGCTCCAGCCACATGGGCTTTCTTTCCCCATTCGGGGCCCTTCCTTGAACTGGCTATTCCCTCTGCCAGGAAGTTATTGTCCTGGATGACTATATAGCTATCGCCTCCTCATTAACCCCTTGACATACAAAGATGTCTTGGATATGTCATGTGTCTCTTAAGCCACTGTAAATATTGACATCTCTGAGATGCATGCAGATTTAATTTGCTTTGAGTACAGTTATTATGCAAATATTATCAAGAAATAATTATATATATTCACTGTTAAAGTGTGAACTGTAAAACTAATCCCTTTAAGGTATCTGTTTTGGAGAGTTGTGGGGGGAGGTAGGAGTGGGCACCAGATATATGGTGGTGGAGAGGGAGCTGATTATGGGAGGTGGGCACATAGTGCGATGCATGGGTGATGTGATGTGGAGTTGTGCATCGGGAAACTGTCTAATTGTTACCAACCAATGTCACCCCATTAAATTTAACAATAAAAATAAATAAATAAATAAAAGATATCTGTTTTGGGATACCAGGATAGCTCAATAGGTTGAATGCTTGCCTTGTAACTGCAAGGTCTGGGGATCAGATCCCGGCCCCATGCAAACCCATATGCTGAACTGCAGTACAACTGGTAACCCCTGGGATGGTGGTGAAGGTTCTCACCTCCCATGAGAGAGGCCCCCAGTTCAGTTCCCGCCCTGAATGGCCCACATCCACCTGCGTGGAATGAAACTATTGTTATAACTAATGATGAAAAACTATGGAGACTGCTCTGGGCCCTCCCCTCTTTTCTCTCTCTCTCTCTCTCTCTCTCTCTCTCTCTCACCTCTCTCAAACAATAAAATAAATCTTTGGGGGGAAAAACTGATGTCTGTTTTGAATTTGTACAAAAGTGACACTGAAAGCCGAATGGGGTGTTCAAGTGACAACAGCGAGACTCATATTCAACAAATTCGTATGGCTGAGTATTCAACAGAAGATTCAAATTCAAGTGAAGGTAGCCCTATCCAATGTAATGTTCATAAATGTGCAAAACCTATATCTATATTAAGCAATGATGATTGTGATTCAGATGAAGAATGGAATTGGGAAGAAAAAGAAAATATTCCAGATATGAAACCATTTGCCCCAATTGCTAGTATAAACACTTTAATTTTGCAAAGACTAGGAGGAAATACTGTGCCTCTTTGTGTTTTGAAACAAGTGCTAAGTGATAATTTTTTTTTTTAATGATAACCATTGAAACAAATAGAAACACAAGTCAAAAGATAAAGAACCAGAACTCAAAAAAAGGCAAAGAGTGGCTTCCAGTAACAAGTGATGAAATGAAAACATACCTTTCATTATGTATTATAATGTCACTAGTAAAAATATCTAAAATAGGGGATGCCGGATAGCTCAGCAAGTTGAGCACTTGCCTTACAACCATGAGGTCTGGGGGTTGAATCCCGGCCCTGGCCCGTGCAAATCCATATGATGAACTGAGGTATAACTGGTAACCACCGGGATGATTCAGTGCTGAAGGTTCTCGCCTCCCATGAGGGAGGCCCCCAGGTCAGTTCCCACCCCACACAGCCCCATATCCACCTGTGTGGAATGAAACTATGTCATAACTAATGATGTACAACTATGGAGACTGCTCTGGGCCCTCCCCACTTCTCTGACTCTCTCTCTCACCTTCTCTCAAGACAAAAAAAAAAAAAAATCTTTAAAAAGAAATCTAAAATATATATGTACTAGTCAAAAGAGCAAACTTTGGGGAAGCCGGGATGGGTCAGTGGGTTAAGAGCTCACTTTGCAGCCTCGGGGACCGAGGATCGAATCCCGGCCCCAGCCCGTGTGGACCCATATGCTGAACTGGGAAATGCCCCCAGTTCAGTTCTCAGCGGGGTGAAGACCCCGGCCCAGTTCCTGCCCTGTGCAGCCCCGCGCCCACCTGTGGAATGAAACTATTTGGAAAAACAAATGATGTGCAACTGTGGAGACTGTTCTGGGCCCTCCCCCTTATCTCTGTCTCTGTATCTCTCTCTCTGTCAAAAACAATAAAAATAAATCTTTAAAAAGAGCAAAATTAGAGATACCAATATTATCAAAAACTATGTCCCGCAAACACCTCTTGGTTACATCACATTTTCTTCACTTTATGGGTAATTAAACAATGTAAAGACAGAATATGAAAAGTGTGAAGTACAGTCAACTATTTGAATAAGTGCGAACAATTATACACTCTGGATGAAGGTGTCTCCCTAGATGAGTCACTGATAAAATTCAAAAGACAGCTGGGGTAGGTGCAATTTCTAGCAACCAAACATGACAGATTTGGAATCAAAGTTTACAAGCTATGCGAATCCAACACTGGATATTGCACCTGCAAATGTTAAGTTGAAAAATAATAGTATTTTTTGCTCACAGAGAATTTCGTGTCATTTGTATGTCAAGGGGTTAATGAGGTTTCCGTTCCTATTTCCTTGGACAGCCTCCACACCAGCCCACATTAACCTGTTTTTGTTATCTCCATAGGATGACTGCTGTTCATTTGTTCACTTGTCTCGTAATCATTGCAATCTTCAGGCTCTAAAACAGAGCTCAGCACTAGTAGATGCTTAACAAGTATTTGTGGAACGGAGGAGAGGAGGACTCACGCACGTCTGCAATGAATCTGGGCTGGGAGCGGGGAAGGACATTGCAGCTACGGAGCTGTCCCTTCCATTCAGGGGCAGATTAAAAATCTGAGGGTTCTTCCCTATGCTCAGTTGCAATCCTGACCCCAAGAGCCCCCAGTCCTAAATTCCAGCTCTGCACAGGCCCACCCCAAACCATCTTCTGTTTCCTAAAATATTTGGGTCTTAACTAAACTCTCCCTTGCAACAGGACATGACTGACAAACCTTCTACAGCCCTGGTGGCCTTCTAGGCATAAGCTCTGCATTGGCCAATGTCCCCACCCAGAAATGGGCATATTATTATAACAATAACAACAGCAGCCAATATATGTGGAACACATGTGCCAGGTACATTATTAAGCACTTTACATGCATTTTCTCATTTCACTCTTACAACATTATGAGGAAGGGGTTTGTATTATGAACATTTTACCCATGAAGAAACGAAGGCATAGAAACGGCGTGCCCAAGGTCACATAGCTAGGAAGTGGCAACACTGGGATTAGAACACAGGGAGCCCAGGGCCAGGCATTCTGCTTCCCCCGTTGGACCTGTTTAGTGGGTAGAGGTTTCCGATTGCACAGAACAGTTTGACCACCAACACCAGATAGCAAGTAGGAAGCTTCCAGGCCTGGGTTTCTGGGCCTCTGAACCAGGCTCTAGGCCTGAACTCCTGGCTAAATTTTCTTAACTCCAGCACAGGCCTCAACATTTATAATCAGTCACATTCATCTTGTTAGTCTTGGTCCATCCTTCTGCCTGACTGTCACCATTTGGAATCTTGATTTTTTAATCCTACTGTACACTTGTCATGCATTCCTCTCAGCTCTAGGTCACTTCAAAGATTCAGTTGGCTTCCTCCAAGTCACTGATCTACCGGTAACCATTCACGTGGAGTGGGTCTAGGACCAAGGCTTGTGGCCACCGCTGGAGCCCCGGTACAGGCTGCTGTCAGCCCCCTACCTACGAGCAGCCTTTGGGCAGAACTGCTGTGAACCCACCTACTTCTGCCCAGCCTCCGTTTCCCCAGCATGCCCATGGTAACTAGCTCCAAACCCAAATTGATACTTCACTGTAAATGCCACCTCTGTTGCATTTCTAACCCCCAGGTCCGCCCTTGACTCTATGAGACCCTCTCCGCCTCAGTTTCTCAACTCAGTCCCACGAAGGCATTGCACTGGGCAATCCTGGTCCCTCGCAGCTCAACGTCCTGGCAGCCAAGATCCCAAACTCCTGGAACCCGTTCCCCGCGGCCAGCGGGGAGATGGAAGGAATTTCTCCGCCTGGCCACCTCCACAGCCCCTCACTGGCCAAACCCCACCCTTGGCGGGCTGGCTTGAGAAAGCGTTGGCCGCCGCACTTGGGGGCTGGCTCGGAGCTAGCCGGTTCCGCCGGGAATCCAGCCCCCTCCCCACGCTGCCCGGCTTCCACGGAGGATACGCGGCGTGGCCCCAGCCCACCGCATGCATCCGGACGACCCCTGCTTCCCGGGCCTCTCCGGGACCCCCTCACTCTCGCCCCACCCGGCCCGCTCACCTGGCCCGGCGAGCGTGGCTCGCCTCTCCACCCGCCTCCCCGGCTGGAGTGCCAGCCGGCCGAGCGGGGCAGCTCCGCAGCTCAGGGGGTCGCGGCCGCCGCGCGGAGCCCCCTCCAGTTCCGCCGCCATGGCCTCGCGCTCCTGCCGCCGCGCCCCCGGGGAGCCCCCCGCCTCGCAGTTCCGGCTGCGACCGCGCCCCCCGCCCCCGCGGCCCGCGGTCGCCCGCGCCGCAGTCCCAGCCCTGGGCGCGCCTCCCCCGGCAGGCGGGCGGGCGGGCAGGGACCGTGACGTGCGCCCATTGACGTCTCCGGAATCCCGGCGACGGCGGCCGACGCAGCCTCATCAATGGGGCTAAAAATAGCGGCGCCCGGAATAGCCGAGAGCGCCCAGCCCCGCGCCCCCCCACCCCAACACACACGCGGAGCACCCGGTTACATAATCCGCCCTGCTGCGGCTGGGCTGGGGGTGCTGCTTTTCAAGTGAGGCTTCTGTGGCCTTGCTAACACCTTCCGAGGCAGCAAACCTGGGGCTGAGTTATAAATGTACCTGGGGCTTCCCCTGAAGAGGTGGAAAAAATGAGGCCCAGAGAGGCTCCGCAGCAGCCCAAAGTCACACAGCAATTAGGCTGAGCGAACAGGGAACCACCCTCTGAGACCTGGGCACCCCCACCAGCATCGCTTGGCCTGCATGCCACCCCAAGGGCAAGGAACCAGTTAATAGGGTACCCAGGGGCTGGTTAAGCCCCAGGACCCAGGACAAATCAGCTAGAAGGCAGTTTCGAAAAGAGGACTTCTTGGGAGGGTGAAATTTCTCCTGAAGAGAAGCATTCCCAGAAGCAGGAGTGCAGACAAGGCAGGGCCCCAGTGTAGGATTCACTGATCTGGCTATTCCCATACTATCCTATGACCTAGGGCAAGGTACTTCACCACTCTGAGCCTCGGTGTCCGTACCTATGAAATGGGGGCAATGATATTACTCACATTTTTGGTTTTCGGGAGAATTGAACAGCTGTGGAGTTGCCTTATACACAGTAGTACTCATACGTTCTCCTCTTTGCTCCTCTTGGAGTCTGACTTCCCCAATCCAAAGGAGTATTTAGTACAAGAAGTACCCAGAGTGGCCCACCATCTTCTGACCATAGTCACCGAGCACAGGTCTCCCCAGTAAGAAAGAACCTTCTGGGGATGGGAGTCCTTGGAAGGTTTCTCTCTGCCACCTGATTGGAACATTCTTTTGAAATGGGAGAACCATTTGTTCTGAGCAAATCCTTCTCCCCCAGTAACCACCCACTCAGCAGTGGCTGGTTCAGGGAAGCCAGGCCAAGGATGGAACAGTGGAGCTGGATAGGCTTGGGGTTATGGCATCTGCCCCTGTACTGCCAGGCAGGCAGAACCAGTGGGGAACACCCATTCGGCAGGACCCATCTCTGCTCTGCTACACCAGCCACCAGCACCTGCTCATTTTGGGAGCCACCTCAAATTATGAGCATGCCATCCAATTCCCAGCACCCAGCAGGCCCCACGCAGCAAAGAATCTCTGCATTCACAACTCTCAAAATGAGGCCCCACAACCCCCACTCAGCCCTCATTCCAGGGCCCACATTCCTCTCCCCACCCCCTGCCAACCCCCAGAAACCCTTTTGTGGTGGGAGAGGGGACCTATCCTAAACTGCTGCAACTCAGAAGCCACTTTCTCTTATTCTTCACAATGATCCCAAGAATCTCTGGTTTGTCTCAAAATCACCTCCCAGGATCTTTATATTTCTCTTCCAGATTCAAGGATTGGGCCAAAATAGAGACAAATAACTCGGTCTTTGGGGAAGCCAGGATGGCTCAGCAGGTTAAGCACCCACTTTGCAGCCCCAGGGACCAAGGGTCAAATCCTGGCCCCAGCCCATGTGGACCCATGTACTGAACTGGGGTGTGCTTCCCATGCAGGAGGCCCCCAGCTTGTTTCTCGCCCCCCGGTTTGGCCCCTGGCTCGAGGGAGCGTGCCTCCCATGTGGGAGGTCCCCAGCCCAGTTCCCACTCTCTGCCTTTCTCTGTCTCTGTCAAAACAATAAAATAAAATCTTTAAAAAACAAAACAAAACAAAACTGGGGCTTCAAAAAATAGCAAGGACGGGAGCATGGACTGGTTTTTTCTTACCCCTCTACCCTCTTCTCCTTTCTACCCCTGGAGTTTCTTCCAAATGCGTCTTTAAAGAAGCCACTACCCCCACCTCATCTTTTTCTTTTTCCAGAAATCTAACTTTTGAAACACATTTTAAAAATATTTGCTTGTGGAGGAGAAATACATTTATTTGGATAGGAAGGATTTTTTTTAAAGGCTCAGTTACCAGTTTTTCCATGAAGGCTTCCAGCCCACAGAGGTCTCTGCCTTCTATAAATACTTTAGCACAACTTGGCTTTATTATGTGCTCTCCTGTTTTAAAATCAAATAAAATATTTCTTCAAATATGCAGCACTAAAACACACCTGTGTGGTTCATGAGAGCAGTGGGAGGTGGTAGGATGAGCATAGGCCCAATGTGCCTGAGATTGACACTGGTTCCATTATTACCAAATGTGTGAGTTGAGGGAAGTAACTCATCTTGTCTGTGCATCTGTTTCTTCATTCGAAACACAAGGATGATAACATACCTATTTCAGAGGATTGTCATAAAGAATGAATCTTTGATAGTAGAGATAATGCAGCAAGGAGTCTGGCACATAGTAGCAGACCTACCATTTCCATACAGGAAGACTTGGAGGAAGGCTGAGCAGGAACTTACCTGGAAGCCGCATATACAAAGCACCGGCCTGGCTTTGCCAGCTGGTATGTTTATTTGGGGGCTTGAGGAGCTGCACAGATGATGGGGGCAATGTCAGCTCCTTGTGTCATTACAGATGTCCAGTAAATTTCAGCCCCCTTGTTGTCTCCTTAACCCAGGTAACTCAGCTAAGTCAGTGGCCAAGCCTGAACCACAGCCCAGGACTTCTGACCCCCAGACCAGTGCTCTAGTTTCTACCCATGAACTGGTTCCTTCATACCTTAGCCCCTCCCCTTTCTACAAAATTCCAGGAACTACCACACAGCCCCTATTGCAGATGTAAAAACTGAGGAGAGAAAAGGTCAACTACTTGCATGGCTCAGTTGCCAGGACTAGTGGGGAAAACAGATAACCTGGTCAGTACTCTCCCACATTCTGGAAAATTCCTAAGGGAGAAGAACAAGGTCTTACCACAGAGGGTTGGTTCCTAATCTGATGCAAGGCAGGAATAGTTACGAAAACATTGCCAGAAAATCCAAGAGGTAGCCTCCAAGAGGCCTGGAGCTGACATTGGGGTGGAATCTGGAGAGTTACTGAGAGGCCTCCCTGGAAGAAGAGCCCATAGGGCACAGTATGAAGGGAGAGACAGGACCAGGCAAGGCAGAGAGAAGGGAGGCCATCATATGAAAGAGAAAGGCTGACCTTAAAGCGATGCGCTGAGGGCAGGGTTGAGATCATGGCGGTGGTTAAGCCCTAGAACACAGAACAATCAGCTATAGCCTTAGTGGTCTTCCCCATATGCCCCTCCAACTCACAGAAGCAGAAACCCTTGATCTATAATAACTTCATCCAGTTAGGACACCATTCCACTTCACCTCCACCCAGCCACTCAGGGCAGGGTATAAGGGGGTTCCTCAGGCCATTTAAGCCCAGAAGGGGCTCCCCTGCCTGGGGCCCTGGCCCTGAATGAGGAGAAGGGCTATGGAAGGAATTTCCTTCTCAGTTCCTATCTTAAAGATCAAGAAATACCTGGCTAGGGTCCCCCAGCCCCTCCCCAAGTTTCGGAGGCAATTGAAGAGAAAAAAAAATGGGGGACAACACCATCTTGGGGCTATCCCAGGGATGGGGGCCTTCCAGGGACACAACGGAGATGGAGTTACATGAGAATGAAGAGGTCCCCCACGTGGGGGCTTTTTTGAAATGCCTCCACATTTGCCCTTCCTTGGTTGCCATGGAAAAGCCTTCAGGGCCAGCATAAAAAAGTGGCCACGGTCACCAGGCTGGAAGTGACAGAACTGAAATTAATGCCAAGATTTCCCCTGAATCCAAACCAGGCTCTTTAATAACAACAAACAGAAATCCTCTGTAACTATTTTTTTAATTACAAAATCAAACAGGCTGGTTGTAAACAAACGCAGAATGTTACAGAACCGCGTGATTTACGAACTGAGAGGTCGGTAATCCACTCCCAGGGGAGATGGGTTTGGTAATTCTCCGGTCTCTGCTTCCAGATTTTTCTTCACGCCGTCAAAGATCGGATCTGGCGCGGCGGGCGCTCCCCAGGGGGCCGGGCCGGAAGGAACAGGGCCGGCCCCCGCTGCAGCGCCACGGCCGCGGTCGTGCCCCACGCCGCGTTCCCGGGGGCCGCCGCGCTGCCCCGCGCCAGGCCGGGCTGGGCCGGCTGAGACCCGGGGAAGCCGCTACGTCACGGGGCTGACCGACGGGAGCCCGCGCGGGGTCCAGCCAGCTTTCCATTACATCACCCGGCAGTGCTGAGCCGTCGCGGGGCAAACACGGCTGCAGACCATTGGTCTCCCTTCCAACCAATAGCACGAGAGTATGCAAATCCGCCATGTCGTTTCGCTTCCTTCGGGTCTGAGATATGCAAATAGACGATTCTGCGAGGGGCGGGGCGTCCTGGGATGTGGAAGGAGAAGCTTCTCGAAATCTGTAGGAGGCTGTTTTGGAATGTGCCACCCAGCCAGTCCTGAAGTAGAAAGAGGTAGAAGGGGTTCAACAGTCTCTGGAAGGGCTCCTGCCGGCCAGCAGGCCCCTGCCCTGGAGGCTGTGCGGGGCAGGCCTGCCCAGGCAGCCTGGATTAGCTGGATCTTTTGTGCTCTCCCAGTTGCCAGTGTTGTGTAACGAAGGGTCAGCACCAGTGATTCTTGAGCTGCCTTTCCAGTTAGACCCTGCTTTGGGGAGATTCAATTAGCCTAAGAAATGGTGCAAAACTAATTTAGGTCAACTTGGAAAGGAGGAGAAGGACAAAAGAAAAAAAATAAAGAGATACAGAAAGCTAGGACATACCTTGAAGACACCTAGGCCAGCCTCTCTGAGGACACAGCAAAGAACACATCAGACACAGTTCCTGGCCCAGACTTACAGCCCAGTGGGGGAGTCTAATGTTAAACCAGCTTGCAAATACGTAAAAAGTGCCATAGAGAGAAAACGAAATGCAGGATGCCAATGAGATACTTAATGGGGAACTGTCATTCAGAAGGGGAGTGGTGAGTAGGGATGCTTCTCTGGGGAAAAACTTTTCAACTGAGGAATATTTGTGAGATGGAGAGTGAGGGGGAGAGGCAAGTGTTCTAGGGAGAAGAAACAGTATGTGGGAAAGCCCAGAGGTGGGAAAGAGCATGGTTCATCCACCAGCAGAATAAGGTAAGTGACTGAAGCCCAGTGATTAAGGGACAGTGTGGGGACAGGAAGAGGCTAGAGAGGAAGCCTGGGCCAAATCCTGCAGAGCCTCATGCCAGGCACTGTGCTAAGCATTTTTCTGGCTTGGTCTCTTTCTTCCAAGAGCCCTATCAGGTGGGTTTAGTACTGAGGGAACTGAGATTCCAAAAGGTTAAATACATGCCAAATGTCACACAGCTGAGAAATAGCAGAGTGTGGATTTGTATCGGGGTTGATGTGGCCTCAAAGTCTGTGCACTGAACCACTAGCTATTGCATCCCAGGTTGGCATCTGAGGTTCAGAAAGGTGAAATGGTTTGCCCCGCATTTCATGGCTCACAACAGAGTTGGCAGCCCCAGAGGGGTCTGTCGTTTTTTCACTGAGCTGTGAAAAGAAATAGGGCTCAAGAAAGGGTGAAAGACAGGAAGGGTAGAGACAGAAAGGATCCCTCCCTGCGCAGACCTTGGGGTTTGCTGGAACTTGCTTAGAACATGGGGTTTCTGAAGTGGAAAGAGGTACAAGTTGTTAAGCATCTGTCTCTGGAGGGGCTGCTGCCGGCCAGCAGGCCCCTCCCTGCCCTGGGGCCGGGCCTGCCCAGGCAGCCTGGATTAGCTGGATCTTTTGTGCTGTCTCAGTTGCCAAGTGACACCAATCCTCCTGCTCTCACCATCAGGGCCAGCTCTGGTTACTGGTAACAATTCCCAAGGGACCTCCTGGAGCAACCTGGAGGCAGGCAGGAGGGAGAAGGGAGGCCAAGCCTTGTCCTGTGCGGGTTTACCTGGCAGTGACAGGGGTATCCCTTAGCTCTCTGGCGCCCCTTTGGAATCTGTCTCCCAGTGCCTCCACTATGGCCTCAGAAGTGCAGATGCACAGGCACACAGAGAAGGTGGCAGAGGCATGGGCAGTACCTCAGCACAGGCAGGACCTTCCAGGGAGTGCTGCTATCGGGTACTGGAGGGGAGTCCTACCCCCACATCTGAGCCCCAGGAAGAATAGCGGAGTGTGTATGTGTCTGTCCGTCCGGTCGATCATTGAGCAGGGAATCTGTCATCAGGAAGGTGGGACAACCCACATGCCTTCCATTGCTCTTCTGTAAAATTTCCCACACTTCTCCCACCAGAATAAAGTCATGGAATAAAGAGCTCCTAACTCCCTGGCAGTGCCCATTCCGCTGAAGGATTGTGGGGGAATAATTAGGTGACTTAACTGTTAGGTAATTTAAAGCATTGATTTTATATTTTTAGGGAGAATTTTTCTTTTATCCTTTGTTTGTTTGTTTTTGGTTTTTTGTTTGTTTGAGGACTAGATATCTTAAAGGCACAGAATTGGAACGGCCACAATCATGATTGTTAACATAGAATCACCAAGCGCTGGGAGAACACCCTCCCATGCCAAGGTGGTCTGCCAAAGTCTGTTTGAGGCGCTCTCAGGGGTAGGGGTGGCTGGACAGGGCATCAGAGTGTGTGGGTACCTCCTTGGATCCAGGCGCCATGAGTGCTGTGACATAGTGGGCTGCAACATGGGAGGCGTGGGGACAGCAGTAGAGAGCAGCCCTGGAATCACGGAGCCGGCAGCCTTCAGCTGCCCTCGTCCCACCCCCAGCTTCTCAGACTCCTCCTGCAGTCGCATGGAGCCCTTCGAGAGCACCCCGGAGGAGCAGAGCTGCCGCTCTCCCTGCTGCTGGCCACAGAGATCCCAGCACACTTTTTCTGGGCAAGGCTCGGGCTCCCAGCACCCAGGGAGGCCGCGTGGGCGTGGTGTCGCCGGGAGCTGCCTCAACCACCCGGGCTTAAGAGTGGGATGATCCCTCCTCAGACACTCGCACCATAAATGTCCAGACACAGAGTCATTTTGGAACTGTCCCCTGCAGGCCAGGGGGGGCTGGGTAACCTGAGCTACTGGCAGGCCTTCGAGTCACTTCAGAAGCGGTCAGCTGATGCTCCTGGGAACCATTCATCATGCCCCCGGCCCAGTTCGGCGTTGCCAGGGCTATTTCCAGTCCCTGGGTATGGAGAAGTTTATGTAACAGGATGGAAGCCAGGGGCTGACCTGGGGGCACTTGCAGCAAGGGATGGGGCTGCCCTCCACCCCCAACCACTGTCAGGCCAGCCCCTCAGAGCCCCATTGTACCTGTGGAGATGTGGGGTTGGGAACTCACAGACCTGGGTGAAGTCACTGTGCACAGCCTGGTATCTACCAGCACACTTTTCACACCCTGGCCCAGAAGATGGCCGGGGAATCCGAGGCCACCAAGCAGCCTCTCCTTTGCCCACTCAGCCCTGAACAGCCTCTGTTCCCTCTTCCTCCCCTCACCCTCGAAGAAAGACACAGATGTGTGTGCTCCTGGCCCTTCTGAGAGAGCCCCTTACCCATCTCCGCAGCCCCTTTCCTGACTCCAGTTGGGGGCCGGAAGGTTTCTCTGGGAGGTGATGTGAGGTTCAGATTCACTTATCCACCCTGTGGCTGTAGGCAGGCTTTGTAAACAGGCCGAGCCTGTTTCCTACCTGGGAAATGAAACACAATTGTCTTCTTTTCAGTGTGGTGGTGACCATGAGGGCTTAGGAGCACATTCCATGAGGCACCGTGCTCAGCTTTGAATCCCAGCCCTATCTGTGGGGCTGTGGGCAGATTACTTAAGCTCTCTGTGCCTCAGTTTCCTCAAGTGTAGAATGTAGACAGTGATACTACCCAGCTAGCTCCCTGAGTTATGAGGACCCCATGAGCCTCTATGCATAAATCACTTAAATAATGCCTGGCCCAGGTCAGCACCATCTAAGTCAGGGGTGTCCAACCTTTTGGCTTCCGTGGGCCACATTGGAAGAATTGTCTTGGGCCACACATAAAATATACTAACACTAACAATAGCTGACGAGCTAAAAACAAAACAAAACAAAACATCTCAATGTTTTAAGAATTTGTGGGGAAGCCGGGATGGCTCAGTGGGTTAAGCACTCACTTTGCAGCGCCGGGGACCCAGGATCGAATCCCGGCCCCGGCCCGTGTGGACCCATATGCTGAACTGGGGAGCTCCCCCAGTTCAGTTCTCTCTCTGTCTCTGTATTTATCTGTATCTCTCTCTCTCTCTCTCTCTCTCTCTCTCTCTGTCTCTGTATCTCTCTCTCTGTCAAAAAAAAAAAGATTTTGTGTTGGGCCTTATTCAAAGCCATCCTGGGCAGCAGGCTGGACATGCCTAATAAGTGTTAGCTATAATTAGACAATGTTTGAAGATCACTTTCCTCCCCCTTGGCTCCTAATAAACTCTTAGTAAAAGGTAGTTGTTATTTTTAACTTCTTTCTCCTTCACCATCTTAAGCCTCTTTACACACTCACCTTTATTTAGTTGTGCATTTCCCTTTAAGCGCTCTCTAATTTCTCCTCTTTTGTTGCTAATCTGTTTCTACTATCGATAGGGGCCTATAATAAATTATATTTGTCAGGAGTTTACATTCACAAAACATTTCTCGTGCGCTCCAGTCTGGGACTCACAGCGAACTCGTGACCAGCAGTGCATCTCATGTCATTGCCCTCATTTTTCAGAGCTGGGACAGGGTGTGATCTGTCCAGAAGCATCAGCTGCTAAGGGGTGTATCTAGGACAGTGGTCAGGGTATTCCAACCACAGGCATCTGAGCACGCTGGAGGATTCCACCAGGGCGTGCTAGCTCCATGTTGCCAGGGCAGATTAGCACAGGGGGCCCTGGCTGCTTCTGGTCCCAGCCAGATTGAGCACCCACAGAGTGGGAGGAGAGAGGCCTGTAGGATTTATAAATACCTCCCATCTAGCACCAGCCCCGGGAGACCCCAAAATACTGTGTGATGGCGCCCTCTACTGGACAGAAGAGGTTTCTATTGGACTGCAGCCTCTGAAAGGAGACGGAGATTGCGGGACTTACTCATATTCCAGGGCCTACTAATATATGTGGGGAAGTCTTTGAGGAACCACAGAGGTGGGGAAGAAGGACTCAAAAAGTTCCTCCCTTCCATGAAGATACACTGGGGAGGGGGCAGGGGGCTGGATACAGATAAATGCATACATAATATAAGGCCAGGTAACAAGAAGTGCTACAAAGAAAAATAGAACAGGTGAGTGGCTAAAGAATGATGGAGAATGCAAATTATAAAGCAACAGTCAGAGAGGCTTCTTTGATGATGAAAATGTAGCTGGGACTCTAGGAAAATGAGGGAAAGGACCCTTATCTGGGGGAAAAGCCAGTGAGGCAGAGGATGCGTTGGAGGGCACTGAGAATGAGGAAATGCTGGGTCTCTTGGGAGAAGAATAAGACCCATGTGGCCACATGGTGGGGAGAGAGAAAGCTCAGAGATAGAAATCACTCCCTTTCTTACTATGGGTATGCAAAAAATAATTTTCTTCCCACCTTCTAAGTTCTTCTAACTGGGTAATAATCAAATTAACATGAGACAGAGTAACAGGAGAAAATGTCCAAAATTTATTACAGAGGTATACGTGGTGGTGCCATTACACCAAAAGATGCATTGGGTAGTTGAGGTCTATATGTCATTTTGGACAGAGGAGAAGGGGAACAGGGGTCTGAGGTTTCAAAGGGAAAGCAGAAAATCTACAAGTGAGTGAGAAAGAGTAAACATGTGGTAATCATATTCTTGCTGGGTTATCTAGAAACAATAAGATACAGAGGAAAATCTAACATGGTTTGCTAGATTCCTCTGTCTGTCATATGTAGTTCATATTATGATGCTAAGGTGATGCTCCCTTCTTTTTTTTAAGATTTATTTATTGTTTTTGACACAGAGAGATACAGAGTCAGAGACAGAGAGAAGGGGGAGGGCCCAGAGCAGTCTCCATAGTTGCACATCATTGGTTTTCCACATAGTTTCATTCCACAGGTGGGCGGGGCTGCACAGGGCAGGGGTCTCGCCCTGGTGAGAACTGAACTGGGGGAGCTCCCAGTTCAGCATATGGGTCTGCACGGGCCAGGCCGGGATTCGATCCTCAGTCCTAGGGGCTGCAAAGTGAGCGCTTAGCCCACTGAGCCATCTCGGCTTCCCCCTCTCTTCTTTTAAACAAGTTTTTCTTTCTGAATTCCTTTAGGCAGGTAAAGGGGGAGAGTCAAAGTTTCTTTCTGTGCCTTTTGTTTCTTTTTTGATTCTTTAATTTTTCAATTACAGGTGACATACAATATTATATTAGTTTCAGATGTACAATATAGTTATTAGACATTTATGTAACTTACAAAGTAATTACCTTGATAAAGCTAGTATACACCTGACATTATCTTTTGTTTTGTTTTTACGGTTTATTTTATTGTTTGAGAAAAGGCAAGAGAGAGAGAGAGAGAGAGAGAAGAGGGGAAGGCCCAGAACAGTTTCCATAGTTGTACATCATTAGTTGTGACATAGTTTTATCCCACACAAGTGGATGTGAGCCCACCCGGGGGCAGGAACCTAACTAGGGCCTCCCACACGGGAGAGGAGAGCCATCTGGCAGTTACTAGTTGCACCAAAGTTCAGCTTGTGTGCTGGGAATTAAACGCCAGACTTCACAATTGCGAGGCAACTGCTCAACCACTGAACTATCCCAGCATCCCCGGACGTCATCTTTTGTTCCCAAGTCTTCCCAGCAGAGGCATTATTTTGAGGTAGCCAAATTTTGCTGCCCTTCATAACTATTATGGCACATGTAGAAGGGAGAGTACAGTGCACACTCCAAGAATCACACATCTGAGAACAGTCCTGCTTAAAATACAAGCACATTAACAACTAACAAGTACTAAGGTGACTATGCCCAGGGCTTTACCATAGGTTGAAAAGTGGGTATTCCTGGCATTGTCACCATTCTGCAGATGAGAAAACTGAGGCTGAGAAAGGTAGAGGTTGCCTGGTTTGCTCAAGGACAGAAATACAAAGCCCCAGAGAAGGAGCTTGAATCTGGGTTTTTCTGACTCCAGAATCCAGGCCTTTAACCAGGACTTATGCATTTTGTGTGTGTGGGGCAGGACATAAACAACATGTAGAGTATGGCTACATTTATATTAAAATACATTTATACCCTCATGGATGTAGGAGGAAAAGACTAAAAAGCAGTACATCAGAATGTGATGCTCTCTAGGGATGAATTATGCCCTCTTTCCATTGTGCACCCGCGGGGCGGGGCGGGGGAATGATTTACCGCCCTGAAGGCAGGCGAGAATGCCCTTGGCATTAACAAGAACCACACCGCATGCTCAGATGCTCCCCTTACATTTACGAAGTGTCTTCTTTCACTGTCCTGCGCTTGGTCGGCACAACTGCTATCTCACAGGGTTGGAACCTGAGCCTCAGGGAGGCTGCGACTGAGATAGTTTGTAGCAGAGCTGGGACCAGGACTCACATCTATACGCTCCAGAGTCCTCCAGGGGTCCGGTCAAGGAAAGAAAAAATTTGGCCCTGTGACGTCAAGGTAGGTCTGAAACCAGGAGGCCAAGGGGGTAGGGCAAGGACACGAGGAGGTGAGGCAGTTCCCCCGTCTTCCCAGCAGAGGGCGCCGCCGCCCCAAAGCTCCGCAAACCTGCCCCGGCCACGTTCCCGGCCTGGACCGGCCTCTACCGGGATCCAGGAAGCCCGGAGCATCGCGGCGGGCACCTTCCCCCGATTCTAAAGGTCTACGGGCGTGGGGGTGCGGCGGTTGCCCGGCGGGGACGGTGTAGGTGTCTGTGACGGGGTCAAGCGTGCTGGGGCGCCGGGCGGCCGCGGCAGGGGGAGTGCGACGTGAGCGAGGTGGAGGTGCTGGTAGGCGTGTGCAAGCAGGAGGCCCGGCGTGGGCGGGGGAGACGTGCAGAATGTCTGCGGGACTTCCTGAAGCCGCACGATTTGATGCTCCGGGGAGGCATTTGCTCACTAGGGCATTGTCACCTGCTTCCCTCCTAGCTCCCAGCCAAACACCACCCAGAGTCCCCATGTCCACCCCACCCCCACTCCACCCCAGCTAATACCCCTGCACCCTCAGGCTGAAACCTGCCTCTGCAATTCAGCCCTTAGCCTCAGGGTAGGCGAAGATGAGGAAGGGGGTGCCCAGCCGACTAACACCCTCCACCCCAGTCCCAGAACTTAAAGGTCAGTCCCGCAGCCCCTCAGCAACTCAGGGGTCTACCTACTCCCCCACCAGCACCAGCACCAGTCTGATCTGATCCCCAGCTACTGGTCCAGACACGAACCCCTGCTCAACCCCAGCCTCCTCTCCCCTCCCCTCCCCTGCCCCCAGTCTGCCAGCAGGTCCTGGATACCTGTGTTGCATCTCTTACCCCCCACTCCAAGCAAGGTGGGGACACAGAGGTGTCTGATCAGATCTCCTTGCCCTCCAAGAGCTCCCTCACATACCTACACTTACACCAGGACACAGAAAGTGGCTTGGTGCCAGTGGGAGGCCTGGGTCCTTGGCAACCCGAGGATGACCCCAATGACCCTGGCTCATGGGAGGGCCGGAGCTCCGGCAGTATTTGGAGTGCCAGCGTTCTAGGTGAGAGGAAGCTCAGCGCTCTCTAGAATCTTCTTCCTTCACCATCTAGTCCATAAGTCCTTATTGAGCATCTGGGCTGTTCTTAAAATGAGCAATGCTCCAGCCCACCCTAGAACTCCTGAATCAGAATCTTAAATGTGCCCCAGGACGTTTGTTGTTGCTCTAGCTTGTAACCACGGGCCTTGCATTCAGAGGTAGTGGGGTCTGAGCCAGGCCTTCTATCAGAGTGAGCCCTGGAGGAAGCTGAAAGGGACCTGGCTGGCCTGTCACTCAGTGGGGAAGGGAGGTCGCTACTGGGCCTAGCCCGCTGTGAGGGGGCTGCTAAGTGGCTCTGCAGGGAAGCAGCAGGGGAAGAGGCCCAGATGGGCAGTATTTGCGTCATTTTTACTTTTTGCATAGATTTATGTGTTCTCTTCTGAAAGGCTGAACCGCAAGAACAAAATTCACTGAAGTTTAGGGGGTGTCCCTTGCAGCAAAAATTTCTGGGTCTTGCAGTTTAGCAAGTATGCGTCCTCCCTGCTCCTGGTGCCCCAGTCCAAAGCATTCAGAGCTTGTGGGGTTCCACACAGAGAAAGGATGTTGGTTGAAATGAATTAAGCTCGATAACTGAAGAAGTTCTAAACTCATTGTTCATTCATTCAGGCATACTGCCTTCAGGGTTGTTTGAATGCCCACCCTATTGTCAGGCACAGCAAGGTGTCAGAGAGCTTTAGATGCGTTGCGTGGTTCAGGGGAGGCTCCACTTTCTGAGTAGGGGGCAGGACTGAGGTAGGCTCTGGATGGGACAGCTGCCTTCACGACAGTTGGCTGATCAGTAACCAGCCCTGCCTGTAAGCTGAGCTGAGAGAGGTGCAGTGTTCTGAGGTTACCACCAGGGGTCAGGCGCACCTGCTCTAGGCTCCAGTGTCTGTCTCATCTGGATATTTTATTCTGTCGAGGAACCCTGGGTCGCCGGTCCTCTCCACAGCCCCGTGTTCCCTCTTGTCTCATTCTCACAGCCCATCCTCCCTCCTTTAGGTCATCTCGTCTAGCCGTCAATGCAGGACCGCACACCCTCGCGACCACACAGCCTGACGTTTCTTCTCACCCCTGGAGAGTCCCACAGCCGCCCTCGCTCCCCCAGCTTCACAAGTGACTGGCTGGTAAACCGAAAGTGCCTTCTGCTGTCTCACCTCTTCTCCTCCTGCTGCCATTCAGCTGAAGTTCTCTAGTTTTGTCTCCAGGCAAAACAGACATTTTTGTGGGTTCTTTCCTTCTAACAGGCTTTCTCACATGGGTCAGTGAGGCTCTTCAAGCCCAAGACCCTTGTGTGGCCCCTGGAACGCAGTCTCAAGAGCCCCACTCTGTGACAGGAATGTTCTCACCATACTCCAGGACAGCACCTACATCTGTGGGACCTGGACCTCTCTGGATCCAATCTCCTTCTCCTGTTGCAATCTGGCACCTCTCAGACCCTGTTCCTTCAGGTCCCACCTTTCCACTTGCCATATACAGTCCGTGCCCCCACTGTCCCCCCACAAGTGAGTCCCACCTCCTCTAAATGGTCCCTTCTCATCTTGGCGCGATCCTCACCCTCGTTCCTCCAGGAAGCCTTCCCTCTCCCCAACCCCAGCTCCAGAGACCAAGAGATATGAGAGGATGCTGGCTCTGCCCATGCTACCTTAATCCCTCTAAGCCTCAGTTTCTTCATCTGTAGAATGGGGACAGTGACACATGGCTCTCAGATATGCTGTGAGGCCAAGGTGGGGTGATGGATGTGGAAGTGCGTAGCACAGTGCCAGGCCCATAGCAAATGCTCTGGGAGATAGTCAGTCCCCAGTCCTTTCCTTCATGTACAACCACCACCCTCACTGTCCCCCAGCTCTGGCCAGGTGATGGGAACCGGTCCTGGTCTCTGTGCACTGGCTGCGTCTGCTCCTCTCACCACCCCTGAGCAGAGATGGGACTGGATGTGGTGCTATATGGGGACCTCAGACCACAACTCCGTCTGGAGGGCTGAGTCCTCCCTCTGCCACGCCCAAGACCTGGAATGGTGACCACTCTCCTCCTCCTCCATGGAGTTATTGGGGGCCCCTTCTGACCTGGGAAGGGGGAAGGGCTCCCCCAGAGTCTCCGGAGGCTTTGGAAGGACCAGAAGGCTGGTGGGAGGCGAAGGAAGGGAGGCAGGGCAGGGGGAATACGGACCACACAACATTCCGACTCCCTGCTCCTTTCCCATCCACCCCCACCCCTCCACCAAACACGATCCCTGGGTTAATTTTTAGCATCGCAGCTCGCGCATTAGTCACTCCCCGTCACCCACCTACTTGGCAGGAGGCTGCTATGCTGGTGCTGTCATCCCATCAGCCGAGTGGTGGGATGCAGCCCCGCCCTGGGCACCCCCTCACCCTCCTCTGGGTGCACAGGGTCACCCAGGAGCCCCCGTCAGCCTGGGTGAGGAATACTGACATCGGGCACTCCCAAGACAAGCTGCCTGGGGGAGCGGGCAGGAACAGGTAGGCGAGGGGCTGGGAGGAGAAAGCCAGGAAGGTCCTTGCAGTCCCTACCCCAAGTAAAGGACTAGGCTGTGCCCGCCCAGCTGGTCTCCTGGCAGCCCCGGGCGCTGGGAACAAAGGTATGAGGGCCCCTCCCCTAGACCTGAGCCTCTGGGAGCTGCTGTTTGTCATCATGGCAGGGCAGCTGTTCAAACAGGGAGGCTGGGGAAGCTCCGTTCTCTTCATCAAAAGTCCTCCCTCCCTTGGATCAAGGAGGGCAGGGCAGCCAGGTGCAGGTGCAGGTGCCCTGGCTGGAGCCAACACCCAGCCCCCAAGGGATTTCGTGAGAGGGGCCCACAGGTGTCAGATACAGATGGAGGAGGGGAGGGGAGGGGCCTCCTCACCCACCCCCAGGGCTGGGGGGTGGGGGAGGTGGCAGTCACCCCTATGCAGCTGGCCCCAAAGAGGCAGTCCCGTGTATTGTGTGCCAGGCTGCATTAGGCCTGGAGGTGCACTGTAAGCCAGGCAGAGCTCCCTGCCTTAGGAAGGCAAAAGACAGACGCAAAAGAAGTCAGGAGAATTACCAGTTGGGAGTAAGTGCTATTATATAGAGAAAGAAAACAGGGGCCTCAAGATAAAGAAATGGGGGATGCAGGGATGGCTCAGCAGTCTAAGTGCTCACTTTGCAGCCCTAGGGTCCAAGGATCAAATCCTGACCCAGGTCCCTGCAGACCCATATGCTGAACTGGAGTGTGGCCCCCAGTTCAGTTCTCTCAGGGTGAGCTTCCCATGTGGGAGGCCCCTGGTTCGGCTCCCAGCTCACGGAGGCATGCCTCCCATTCGGGAGGTCCCCAGCCCAGCTCCCACCCTGCACAGCCTCTGCCCACCTGTGTGGAATTAAACCATGTTGAGAACTGATGACGTACAACTGTGGAGACTGCTCTGGGCCCTCCTCCTGTCTCTCTCTCTCTCTCTCTGTCAAAAACAATAAAGTAAATCTTAAAATAAATTTTAAAAAGATAAAGAATAACAGGGACAGAGAACTGCAAGTACTTCTGATCAGTCCAGAGAAACCTCTATGAGGAGATGATGTTTAAGCTGAGACCCGAAGACGGAGGAATTAGCCTCGGAAAGAAGAGTATTCCAGTCAGAGAGAGTTGCATGGGCAAAGGCCAGAGGCAGGAAAGAGCTTGACATATTGGAGAGGTAGTACTAGAAAGAATGGTGTGCATTGAATATGATAAGTGACATGGACGGAGAAACCATTTGAGCTTGAAGAGAGGCAGAGACCAGATCCTGGAGGGCCTCGTGCAGGCCATCCCAGTAGAGTTGCAGGGGTTGTGCACTGCACAAAGGTTCCAGCTGCCAAATTGCTGGGGCTGTGTGGCTGCTGCCAACCGGAGGTTGTCTTTTTGTAACTTATGGAGAGCTCACGGTAGAGTTTGGGTTTTCTTTTATCCCAGGAGAATCCATGATGGGTTTTAAGCACAGGAGGGCTGTGATCTGGTTTCCGTTTGGGAAAGCTCGCCCTGCTTGCTGTTCAAAGGGGTGGCCCAGGGGCAGGAGAGGAAGCAGCAAGCCCACTCAGGAGGCAAGTGCAGTAAGGCACAAGGGAGCAGGTAGGGGGTGGCCTGGCAGAGGGAGGGTGCCGCTTAGACCTCTTAATGCCACTCTTACATGATGGTTACTGGTGCACAAATCCCAAGTCTCAGGTCCAGCTCTGCCCCTTTATGTGACCATACACAGGTCACTTGGAGACGTTTTGAGCACACACTGTATTTATTGAAGTTCTACTATGTGCTAGTATTGCACAAGAAATAAAGCAGTGAATAAGACAGAAAAGGTCCCCTGAGCCCCACTACAAGGAGGGTACATCCTAGCGGGGAGTGGGGGCCAGGCAAAAAGCCCATAGAAGTCCAGCCAGTCTCAGAAGGTGACAAGTAGTGTGGAAATAAAAACTCCATCACTGGTGGGTGACTGTATTTCAGATGGGGTGGCAAGGCCTTAGGAGGCAGAGCTGAGGACTGAAGGAAACAGCTATGGGAAGCGCAAATGCAGAGACCCTGTGGATGGGGGTGGGTCTGAAGAGCACTGGGTATAGCAAGGTGGCCAGAGCAGGAAGCAAGAGGAGACAAGGAAATGAGGCAGGTGCAGGTCACACAGCCCAGCATTGGAGGGAGAATCTTGTTCTAGGAGACTGGAAAACCACTGAGAAGTTCTAGAACAATGGAGTTATTGGTGGGCTCGTCAGTTTGACTCAATGATGGCTAAGGTCTCTATAGGAGACCCCAGACCCTGGAAAGCAGTTTTTTGCACAAGGACAGTCAAGGACTTTAGATGAGACTTGGCCACCTGTTGTGGGTATCTGGGGAGAGAAGCTCAAGATGCACTGAAATAGGTTCTGAAGAGGCATGGGGCCTCCGGCTCAGGCTTGCACAAGCACATTAGAAATTCCCGACTACTTCCATGGCTGCAGGCGCCTAGTACATAAGATGTCAAGTGCAGTATGTGTGTGCACGTGTGTGTTGGGGGCAGGGATGTGGTGGAATCAGAGCTTGCCTGCACCCAATCCTCCCCCTCGGGCAGTCACCACACAGACACAGATGCAAAAAAACCCGTCCATTTTATACAGTTTGTGGTTCAGAAGCAACAATGTGCAAAATGGGAATACAGCCTCTGCTGCCCCCACCCTCCCTGGACATGCCCATTCCTGCTGTCCAAGGGTCAGAGAGCCCAGGCCCCCTGCCTGGCAGGATCCAGCTTAGTTCCCCCACCCCCACCCCCAGGGGAGGGGCCAAGCCCTCAGGGGTCAAGGCCTGAGTGAGGGGGACGGGCACCTTAGGCCCCCTCAGGGGCATGCTGGTTACCTGTGTGTGTGTGTGTGTGTGTGTGTGTGTGTGTGTGTGTGTAGGGTGGGGGAACAACTGACCATAGGCCACTTCTCCCCAAGGCCAAAGGTGGGGAGCAGATAAAGCTGAGGGGAAGGCTTCGTGGAACAGAGACCCCCCCCCCAGGAGGAGTTTTTCTGGACACTCCACAAGGCACTACTGACCAGATGTACGATGGCACGTCCCATTTTGGGGCCCCAAACCTCTCCCAACCCCAAGACTGCCTGATTCTCCCCTGCGCCAGCTCCCACTGTGGTTTAGGGGAGTAAAGGGGTCTGAGACCTGGGTTCACCCCTGGCAGAGACAAGCCGGGAACCCAGGAGGCCAGGTGGGCTAGCAAGGACCCTCTCCCGCTGCTCTGGCTTCCTGGGGTTCCCTGGGCCAGGCGCCTGCCCCCACACCCAACCCTCTTTGCACTGGTTGAAACGAATAAATAAATAAATACCTCCCCCAGCCCGCCCCTCCCCTACAGCTGGCTCTCCTCCTCCTCCAGGGAGCGGTTGAGTCCGGGGATGAACTTGAGCAGCCGCCGGCGGAAGCTGCGGTACTTGGTCTTGCGCAGTCCCGGGCCGCACAGGGCCTGCTCCCGGGCTTCAGTCCAGAGGGCGCCCGGCGCGCCGCCGCCGCCCCCGCCGGGGCCCGCGCACCGCACGCTGGCGCTGCGGCTCAGCCCTGCCCGCGGCCCGCTTAGGGCGTCGGCGGAGCCCGGGCCAGGCGCGCGGGCCGGGGGCGGCGGCGGGGGCGCGGGCGGCTTAGCTCCCTCGAAGAAGCACGTGTGGTAGACGGTGTGGTCCGGGTCTCCCCCAGCTTGGCGGGCGACCCCGCGGGGGCCCCCGGGCGCGGCCAGCAGGGGCCCAAAGGGCAGCGAGCCCGGGAGCAGGCCAGCCCCGTACAGGCAGGAGCGTACGGACTCCAGCGTGTCATAGATGCTGGGGTCCTTCACCAGGAGGCCTGCCAGGGCAGAGGACACAAGGGAGGGGCATCAGAGGGCATGGCTAGCAGAACTCAACGACTTCCTGTTGACCGTCAGTGTGGCCCTGGGCAGGTCCAACCCTGAGCCCCACTTCCCTAGTCTTAAAACAGGAATTCTACACTGAAATCTTTATGAGGACCCCTCGTGACACAAGAGCCACGGAAGGGATTTGAAACAAGCTCTTTGAGCCTTGGTGTTCTCATCCATAAGATGGAGATGATACTATCAAAAACTTACCTTCAGAGGGCTATTGTGAGATTAAACTAAAAACATGTGCGCATCAGCCCAAAGCAGGAACTTGGCCCCAAAGCAGTGGCTCAGCAAAGCTTTCTTCGCTTTGTTGGGGGAAGCGTGGCTGAGGGTATGTGGGTCTCAGGAGGGGCACACGCTGGCCTTCCCACCCCAGTGTACTCACCATGCACCAGCCGCTGCTCCTGCACCATCAGGGACCTGTATTCTCCCCACTTCTCATACAGGGTTTGCTGCAAGAGACACCACCCACCTTGCTGTCAGGCGCCAGCAAGAAACCAGCAGGTGGGCATGGACTGAAGGATCAGGGAGTACACAGAGGAAATCTTAAGGTTAAAAGGGGGTTCAAACAGATCAGTCACCCCCTGAAAAAGAGGGGGGCCTGCAGGGGGAGGGGCTTAGGAAGGTTAGGGGCTGGACATGCTCTGGGCCGCTTTACCTTCAGGTACTGCAGACGAGCCTCTAGTTCTGCCTTCCGAATGGAGGTCCCATACAGAGTTTCCAGCCTGCGGAAGGTGGGGAATCGGCCTGAGCAAGTCCCCAGGGTGCAGAAGCACCGGGTCAGGAGTCCTCAGGGACTGTGGCATCTGTACATACCTGAGAACATTGCCAGATGCCTTAATGATGTCAACGATCTCTCGATGTCTGATACCTTCCACATTTAGGCCGTTGACGCTGGCGATGGTGTCCCCTGCCAGGCAGAGAGGGGTAGGCATCTGTTTCACGGGGCACAACAGAAGAATGCCAGCCCCCTACCTTAGCCAGAAAGGATAGGGGTGATAACCCCACAGAATGTGCCTGGACTCCCACCCCCTGCTCCTCATGGTTCTGGAGAGAACGTGACCAGGCCCAGCATTCCATCCTAGGGGCCAGGGCCCTCATCCACCTCCATCCACCCTCAGGAAGTTCTGTCCTCAAAGGCTGAGCACTCCCGGCAACCTTGGGCTGGCCCGGGGTTGATTACTTCGGTCTAGCCCACAGGCTGCAGTGAGACCCAGCCAAGGCAGGGTGAGGAGCACCAAGCTGAGAGCTAACAGTGGCCCCAGGCGTGAGAGGCCTCAGCTTCTGATACCCTGTGTCACGGCAGCCTCCTGGCCTCAGGCAGGACAAGCCACCACCTCTGAGGGTTCATCGCCCATCTGTAAAAAGGGGGTGTGGATCCCTGCCGTGGCTCCCTCAGGGATCAAGAGGAGGAATGGACATGAAGCTACTCTGCAAAGTTGCAATATACCACTCGGCTACCAGGCGCTGTGGGTACGTAGACAAGGAGGTGAGGGCTTCGGGGGGAATATGGTTATATAATAGAGGGAGCCAATGCATGCCGTCTCCGGCTGCCCCTTCCTGGGACTCGGGACTTTAGATTTGACCAATCCCAAGGGTCTCCTACTGGGAACAACACAGGTAACCCAGAGTTGGGCCAGGTCAGGGGCAGGCTAGGCCCTGCTCCTCAATATTAGGCAGATCTGATGAAATGTTGCTGTTTCCCAGCTCCTGCCCATGCGGACTGCCAGACTGCCAGGAGAATGTAGAGCAGCAGCAGCCGCGGCTGGCATTGACCAGTCCCTGGCTCTGTGTCCCGGGAACCCCAAACCACACTGTGATGGGAGGCCATGCTATTGCCCCCATTTACAGATGGGACTGCTGGAGATCACACAGTAAATGGCAAATCAGCCTAGATTCAAAATCTGGATGGAGTCTATCCATCCTCCTTTCTGGTCTTCCCCAAAATAGGACAATGAAGGGGAATTGATTTAGGGAGAGATTTCTCATTCTCCCCCCACCCCCACCTCCCTCTGCTTGGGATTAAGGTCATACCCCTTTCCCAGAGCCCTGTCCTGGGCTCAGGCCCCACCTGGTGTGAGCCCAGCCAGCTGGGCAGGGCTGGACTCATGAACCCGGCAGACAAAAGTCACCATTTCCACGCGCTGCTCCTCCCGGTGGTGAAGGCCATAAGTCTGTAACAGACATGGGGACCCTCAGTCCTGGGATGGGGTGGGGTGAGGCAGGATACACCCCTCCCTCAGACTGGCCTCCCCATCCCTCACTCGCTTTGCACCCAGCTTCTCCCACCTGGATCTCAAAGCCGAAGGTCTGGTTTTCCTCCTTCTTCAAAGTCAGCACTTTCCTGTAGGAGACACAGGGGCCATCTCATCAAGACTGTCAGAATTTAAAGATTTGTTTATTTATTTATTTTATTGTTTTTTTGACAGAGAGACAGAGAGAGAGAGACAGATAGAAGGGGGAGGGCCCAGAGCAGTCTCCATAGTTGACAGCATTAGTTTTCCATATAGTTTCACTCCACAGGTGAGTGCGGGGCTGCACAGGGCAGGAACTGGGCTGGGAGCCTCCCGCATAGGCCCCCCGGCAAGAACTGAACTGGGGGCACACCCCAGTTCAGCATATGGGTCCATATGGACTGGAGCTGGGATTCGATCCTCAGGCTCCAGGGCTGCAAAGCGAGCCCTTAACCTGCTGAGCCATCCCGGCTTCCCCAAGACTGTCAGAATTTAAAGGTACTTGGCAGTCCCAGAGGGTGGCCCTCCAACAATGCTGGAGTCTGCTCTAGAATATCCAGGCAGGGCTCATGGTCTCCCGTGACAACTCACTCTCATCACAGGTCGCTGGAACGTCCCTTCCCATACCCAGCTGAAGTCAGTTTCAGACAGCCGCACAGAATCAATCCAGCCCACGGTGGGGTGCAGGCAATGGGACTGTCCGGCCCCAGACTGCGTGGACTAGCTGAACTTTTCAGCCAGTCCCAGCTTTCTAGTGAGCCCAGGAGTTCCACTTACTGAGTAGCTGAGGCCCCAAACTTGGCTGGAGCCTCTGCTACTCCACAGCCTTGGGGAGAGGGCGGGCCCCACCGCCAGAAGCCAGTCACGAGGCTGAGCCCAAACCACAGCCGCTCCTCCCAGCTGCGGTGGGGGCCGGCCCACCAGATGTGAGGTCTGGGGGAGGGGAGCCTGGAGGCGGCCCCTTCCCGCACTGAAGGCCTGCCCACTGGACACAATGGTCTGGAGCAGCTCCAAAGACTCATCTACTGGGGGAGCCCAGAGTTTCCTCTACCCACCCCCCACCCCCTTCCTTCCCTCCCAGCCAGAGACAGAGTTAAAGCAGCTGCCAAAGGCCCCTTCAAAGTCTCAGCCTCAGAAAGGCCCTGGAGACCCAGGTCCGCAGCTCTTGGCAGGCCCGACATACCCTCCAAATGCTGAGTGGTAACTCCCAGCCTCAGCCTGAGCTCTTCCCCACTTTGAACGCAGGCCTTTCCCCCTGTGTGTGTTGGGACAGGGAGCAGGCTGACTAAAACCCGTGTCTACACCTGGTGCTCTCTGGTTTTCTGGAAGGGCTGGAAAACTTGTCCGCAAAGGGTCAGCTAGTAAGTATTTTAGACTTTCATTTTGGGGCCCATTTAGCCTCTGTCATGTATTGTTCTTTCCTGTTATTTTAACAACCCTTTAGAAATATAAAAACAACTCTTAGCTCAAAGTCCAAACAGGCCAGTCTGGCCAGCGGCCCTAGTCTCCTGATCCATGTCTGAAGAAGCCAGGTCCTAATCAGGATGGGACACAGCAGGCAGCTCGGGCCCGAGGTCAGCACGCACATCTGCCCTCACCTCAGATCCTTCCTAAGAAGGCCAGCACAGGGGCCAGCACAGGACTGAGATTCTGGAGGGAGGGGCAGCCCGCCTCAAGCAGGTGGACAGGGCTTGGCTGTGGTCTGGGCTCCCGGCGTTTGCTGAGGCTGAGAGGGCTCAGAGCCCCGAAGCCTTCTCTGATTCCGGCTACCTCCCATATCCAGATCTGCCCAGGAAGGGGGAACTGGCGAGGGCTGGGGGTGGGTGGAGGAGCACCTCATGACTCAAAAGTCTCTACCTCCTTTCTTTGCCACCCCTTCACACAGCCCACACCCCCACATGCCCCTCGCTCCGAGAGCTGTGCTAAGACAGTGACTCCCCCAGCCCGGCTGCGATGCTGTGTCATGCTGCCCCCCACCCCCACCTGGGGACCTCACCCTTTGAATCAGAGCAGGGGCTGGGGGTGGGGTCGTGACTCACCTCTGCTGTTCAGGACTCTGGCTGAGATTCTTCCAGCGAAATCCGGAGCCCTGGGCGGGAAGATGGAGAGTTAGGAAGGGGCACTTGAGAAAGGGGCTGTCCTGGAGCAGATGCTGAGAGCCCTACTGGGGAAGGTCCCTCACCTGGGCTGCAGCCCTGGGCCCAGTACCTCACTCCCAGTTCCACACCTGCTTTGGTGCTGGTGTAACTACTTGCTGAGTGCCACTATCGGTATCACTCCATAGCTTTCTCCCTAGGCTTTACCCCATAACTGGGACTTCGGGAACACAAAGTTCTGGGTTCCAGATGCAGAACCTCTAAACCCAGGCTGGGAGCCGGAGAGTGGGGGGTGGGTAATTCGTTAATCTACATAGAATAGTTTGCACACCCAGGATACATGTCTGCAAGGGCTTAGGCCTCCCAGACTCCTCAAGCTAGTAAGGCAGAGCTCTTCCCAGACGTTCCCAAAGAGGGGAGGACACTCCTGCTAGTCAGGTCTCTCCTGATAGCTCAGCCACGACAGTGGCTTGGGGGAGCTGCGGTCAGAGGCCCAGGTCTGGAGGGTCCGCAATCCCAGCCTGGATGTGGAAAGGCTGGGGTCAGGGGGGCAAGACTCCTCCCCTAAAGTACAAATGGTTTCAGGGACCAGCTGTGGATCCCAGCTGCAGGTGGCCAGCCGTGCCCACCCCCACCTGGGTCTCTCGACTTTGCCATATATTTGTTGCTTTCTGGGACAAACAAAACAAAAACAACTTAGATCTTAAAAGTCGCAGTATACTTAAGGAGAGAGATTGGGAGTTCTTTTATTTTACTTGGGGGGTGGGGAGGATGACAGTGGAGGGTTCCTGCCTCTTTAGGGGCCTTAAGAAACTAGAGAAGTTTCCCTCCCTAAATTATTGGTCCTTTGAGGAAGCCCTGTCCCAAACCATGTGCCCCAGAGAGCCCAGGGCATTCCTGGTGGGTGTCCTTGTTAACTCCCCTCAGGCTGCCCCAAGGCTGGGAAGAGAAGGGGGCCCCCTCTTCCTCCACAACCAAAGATTGGCCTCAAGGGTGGGGACAGTTCCCAAATGGGCCAGGGAGGAAGCACTGGGCAGCACTGAGAGACCCCTTTGTCTTTCCACCCTATTTTCATAAAATGCAAATTCCCAACAAGCTGTTCATTGTGTGTGTGGGGGGGGGAGCCATGGGCCAGGGGAAGAGAAGGGGGCTTAGCGAGGAAAGGCCATCATCCCCCAATCCTTAACCTGGGTCTTGTGTCCCCCCTTCTGGGAGCGCGAGCCACCCCTCAGGCCAGAGGAACAGCCCGCGGAGGAAGGGGAGACTCAGAGAGCGGGCGCGGCCCGCATCCTTCCTTCCCCGCGGGCGCCTGGCGACCCCTCCCACCGTGTCCGGTCGCGGCCCAAGTCCAGACACAGAACAAGTCAGCCGGCCCGAGCCCGGGCATGTGGGCGTCCCCTCGGATGGGGTGAGCGCTCTCTCCGACCCGGTGCGTCCACCGCCTTCCTCCTCCACCCAGCGCGCTCGGACGCCGCCGAGGGGTGCAGGGGGCCTCGGGACACGGGCGCAGAGGCCGCCGAGGGCGCAGGGGGCCTCGGGACACGGGCGCAGAGGCCGCCGAGGGCGCAGGGGGCCTCGGGACACGGGCGCAGAGGCCGCCGAGGGGCGCAGGGGGCCTCGGGACACGGGCGCAGAGGCCGCCGAGGGGCGCAGGGGGCCTCGGGACACGGGCGCAGAGGCCGCCGAGGGGCGCAGGGGGCCTCGGGACACGGGCGCAGAGGCCGCCGGGGGCGCAGGGGGCCTCGGGACACGGGCGCAGAGGCCGCCGAGGGGCGCAGGGGGCCTCGGGACACGGGCGCAGAGGCCGCCGAGGGGCGCAGGGGGCCTCGGGACACGGGCGCAGAGGCCGCC
>PVKE010013536.1:0-36405 GCA_004027555.1 Craseonycteris thonglongyai | reverse complement strand
GCAAGTTTAATTACCCAGTGTTTCTTTTTTTTTTTGAACTGAACTGGAGGCCTCACCGCATTCGGGAAGCACATCCCAGTTCAGCATATAGGTCCAAACAGGACAGGGCTGGGATTTGATCCTCGGTCCCTAGGGCTTCAAAGTGAGTGCTTAACCCACTGAGCCATCCCGGCTTCCCCTTTTTATTTTAAGATTTATTTTATTGTTTTTTGACAGAGACAAGACAGAAAGTAACAGAGAGAAGGGGGAGGGCCCAGAACAGTCTCCATAGTTGTATGTCGTTAGTTTTCAACATAGTTTCATTCAACACAGGTGAGTGGGAGCCTCGCAGGGCAGGAGGTATGCCTCAGTTCAGCAGGTTGGTCCACACAAGCCAGGGCCAGGATTTGATCCTTGGTCCCTGGTGCTGCACAGCAAGTGCTTAACCCGCTGAGCCATCCTGGCTTCCCTTACCCAGTGTTTCTTGAGCGCCCAGAAACTTCTAAGCATTACATTAGCCATTTGAAAGGAAGAGACATGAGTTGAGACCTCTGAAGAGAAACTTATCCACAAATGTAAAAGCAGAACCTAATTCCCTGATCCATCAGAACGCGTGGGGAAAGTTATGAGGACACACAGGAATAAATAAATCAGCAAATACTCCTGGATGTGCTGCCTCAGGAGCTGATCAGTAAATTACAAATTCTGACTTATAAAGGAAATGGTCATTTTATTTAGTTCCTTCTCTAAATACATAAGGGTGGATAAACTGAACATAAGAATGAACTGAACTCCAGTTCAAAAACTAAAATAACTTTGTAACATATGAGGAAAGCAACCACTCCCCCAATGCTGGTGAACTCAGAGCCTATACTTTAATTATTTTAAACACGAATAAAGAGTTTGTGATGAATTCCCAGGAAGTGAGTTCTTCTATTACACCCTGCTGGTATCCCACAATCCGCTCCTGAAAACCAGTGGAGTTGATCTGGGAAAATCTATTCAAGTAAAAAATTAACAACTCGCAACCTGGCATAAACATCATTAATAGAGAGTTGCATTACTGTCTGCACTAGTGATTTTTACTTAAAACAACAGTTAATTTCTAAGTTTAAAATGGACCAAGCACATTCTCAGAGCTGTTGTGTTCATGCTTTTCTATTCCATTGTTGAAAAAGGCACCTTGGTTAGAAGATTTAACCTTTCCAAAGCATAAGGCTGAGACAATCACAACAAAACACCTCCCCCTTAAAACTAGCACTTTAGAGCCCTGCTAAATCAAAAGAAAAATTCTTTCTCTCCTCCCCAGTCCAACAGCCCCTCAGGATTTTAAATGGTAATGACCAGTTCATTTGAGAAAATGGCATTTTAGTGCTTCCCTTCGCAAGCTCTTAAGGCGTATAAGGTGTCTCTTTCCAGTGATGTGCACCTCCTTTTGTTTTCTGGCAATCCTGGAACTGACCTGGCATGGATCACTGGGTGAGCAGGCAATCTTAAACACTTCTCATATAAATTACTGGTTCCTTTCCAAGTGCAATTGCTCACAGGGTAATACACCATTTTACAACTCTGATAGCAAAGTCTCTTCATTCTACGGGGTCCCCCTGCAGCCCCCTCCCTTCTCCTAGAAAATGAACAGACAAAAAGAGTGATGGAGATGTGAACATCAGACATGTACAATCTGCTTTAACCTCGAATATGTACACTGTGGGCAATTTGAAATCCTTTAATTTTTTCTATTTTCTTCTTTTACTCCTCTCAAGTCTTCTTTTCCTGCAGTAAAAGCCATCAACAAAAACTAAAAATATAAAAATATCACACTCTACAGATGTGAACACTATAAAAAGCCCAGCAGTAATAAATATGGGTGTCTACTAAAATCCATTTTTCAAAATTTTTCAGGAAATAAAATCATGCTCATATTTTATAATCCACATTTATTTGGGAGAAATGACCCATCTTGTGCCCATGCAGATGAGGCTTATCATTAAGTGAGCACCTCAAGATTCACTGGATGGTAATGACAGCCACATTTTCCAAACCAAAGTCTTTTTTCCCATGAACTCTGAGAACAAGGTGTGTTTTTCCTGACAGTTGACTCGGATCAGAGCTTGCAGTATTGTATTTCAGGTTGTGGCTCTGTAAAACCCCGTAACTTTCTTTGAAGTTAAACAGTGTCAATCTGTTTCCATGTCTGAATAACTCTTAGAAGAGCCTGCCTGACCCAAGTCAACTCTTTGAAACATACTAGTTCCCCATAATTGATGTTCCAAATGAATGTCCTTTCATAATAAAATGGGCTAGGAAACAAAACAGCTTTGCATCCAGCACAAGTTGCATCATAATTAAATTTTATTTTATTCCATCGAGGCATGCTAAATGTTGAGCAAAATATAATTTTAAGTAATTTGTTTGTATTCTTATCTGTAGGAGTTGGAAATTAACAGCATTGCTAGTTTGCGTTTACTGTTAAGCCTGGAGAGCAGAGAGATTGCTTTGCAAACATTACAGTTATTATGTCTGCAGTTGGTACTCTTTGTATAAATTATTGATCAGCCAGCTTATTTTTCTTTCTGCTTAATGGATATTATAGCATCGCCGTTTACAACGCTATAGTTAAGGTTGTGTCAGCACTTCCATTATAATAAACCCTCTGTTACAGGGGGTTTATAACTTGTTGTAAAAATTTGCTCTGGGCTGAAACTTGACATACAAGATCTCAGGCTGGAAGGTGGCAATTGTTATTCTTTCAACTTAAAAAAAAATCTCTTTGTTCTGAAGGGCAATAAATAAATAAACAGTATTCTCTTCTAACAATCCTGAAATATCTGACTTCAACTAGAACAATTGTATAGGCTGTTTGTTGGACAATGACCTCTTCTTTTATTTAATAAAGCAAAGAGAAAGGACCAAGATATTAAGTTAAAACAACAAAAAGCAGATAGTGTCAATAGAAACTTGCAGTCAAGTTTAATGCATCTCCTCTAATGTTACAAAAGTATACAATAATTTTATAATTAAATATGCATTTTTTACTAAATAAGAGTTCTTCCCACCCTCATTCCCAGCTGTGTCTCTCTTAAACAATTCATATGTCTCAATACTAACCTTCTTGAGAGGAAAATGCATTTTTGGTTATTAAAGAGAGAGGAATATGAGAATTAGAAAATGCCATGTCTGAAAAAGTACAATTAAAGGTAGAATATTTATTAGAAAAACAGGGACTTAAATATCTGCCTGATTTTTTTTTTGACCCGACTTCAATCAAGTCTGCTATTCCTCTCACAATGGTTTGATTTAATAGATGAAGGGATTCACCTTCGATTTATATTATTCTAGTTGCTTCTTCCTGGTGCAGTCCAAATCTAAAATGATCTCACTCTGTTTGTTTTGTTATCAAATATTTGGCTGTGCAACTCTGATTACCAACCCACAGATGGAATTAAGATACTTACACTGGAAGTAAGTACTGATGGGCAAATAGGACCAAATTATCATAAAGAGTTCACAGCTTGTAGGAAAATGATGTCGTCTGGAGACAGAAAAAACAATTCCATGATGATGATTTTCCTTTTCTTTGTAATGCTTCTCTTTCATATTGCTCTCTCTCCCCTGTCGTGGGTTTAGAGATTTCTTAAAATATTCCACATGCCACCTTCATTTTGAACCAGGAGAAAAGGAGGAGAGGAAAAAAGTTTAGGGAAAGAGGAACAGTGGTGGCAAATGATCCCTTTTGACTCTAGATCATTACTAGATGCATTCAGTAAGCCTCTATACAGTCCACGCATTTCCATGCTGTAAAACAAGTTAGTGTTATTGATAACCATTTTATGTACTTCTTTATTAAGGATGGAAGTTTATAACATAAAGTTTTGAGTGCTTCAAGTTAGAGTGTGTTCACCTTCAGCTCACCACCTTCTGTCCTTTGGGTAATTTATCATCATGCTCTCTGCGCCTGATTAGAGAATGTGTCAATGAAATAAAAGTTGTATTCCTTGTTCTTGAAGAGAGCCCGGGTATTGGAGCAGAGAGGGAGACTGTCGGAGTGAGAGTCACGAGACAGAAAGAGCAGAAGTAGAGAGAGAAGTCTTTACTTAAGGCAGCAGTCAGGTTTGTCTGGGGAGCTGATTGGTGAGGCCGTGTGTCTGAGTTAAAAAGGCTTGAGAGAGTTACTTGGCATAATTTCTCTATCTTCAATGATTTACTACTGAAGTGCAAACATCAATTTTGGACTCTCTCCTGAGAAACGTTTAACAAAGTCAGTGAACTACTGGTACCCTGATATCTTTCTAGATTTGCCAAACTCAGATAGCTCTTTAATAAACCTCTGCCTTAAGTTTATCTTAATCTCCACCCCCACCCCCCATTAAGGAAACAGTTCCATTAGTAAATATGTAGATGTTAAAATGATCTTCCTCTTTACTTCTCTGTTGTGATATATCTCAGAATTGTTCAGAAGAGCACTCTATTGTTAAAGCTATTTGTGCCGGGTGTGCTAATGCACTCTTTGATTGAGTGAATTAGCAGTCATAACAATCTGGCAGTCTGGCCATAGAAGTGTGCTCAAATTGATTTGTGTTATGGCTGGACTGGAAAATCTAGTGTTAGTTGTTTTTTTGCCCTGGGGCATTGTTCGTACCAAACTCCACTTTTCATTTAATTTTCCAATACGTTTTGAAAGATGGAAATGCTTGTGATCAACATTTGATCCACTTGCATTATTTAAAAAAAAAAAATTCTGAAAGTAATTTCAAATTCCAAAAAAACCTTGCTTTCAATTAGAGTAAACATAATTAGAGTGACGTCGTGCTCAGAATGGTAAGTCTCCCTTTGAATCTATTAAGCATGTTATCTCCTTGTGCTGTCACTGAAAGGGATTCAGTATATATCAGAAGTCTACATGTGTATTTGTCTCCACATTCTTCCAGGAGAACTTGGGAAATAAATTAAAAGGATAAAATTGTCACGAATCTTTCCTTGTTGCCCTTACCTGCATATGCCCAAATTGTTACTGTTTCATTTTGTGATGCTATAAAAAGAGGATATACTCAAAGCTCTCAGGAAATTTTGAGATAGTCAAGAAACATATTCAAACATGTATTGCTTTTAAGTTACGCAATTGTTTTCTTTTTTATATTCTAGGAAATACACATTTTCACTGCTTTCTTTCTAATAACTATATCAATTGCTGTATTGAAACTCCAATGATTTAAAGACATGAATTATCCTGGCTTTGTCAATATTTGTATCTTTCTGACAATCTTCTGCGTTGCAATCATTTACCAGAATTATAATGCAGCATGAATAAACCTAAAAAATGACTATTGATTACAGAGAAAGCGTTGTGAAATCATTTAGTCAGTTTCCCTACGTGAAACATCAGTGAATAAAATAGGTCAATAGATAAGGATGAAATGGATGTAATACAGTGCTACGCCTCACTGGGTTATGAAAAGGTCAAAGACAAATCCCCAAAGAATTCATGATTTTATACTTATAAAGGAAAATGATACTTACCAAATCCCAACTATAACGTCCACCTTTCTACATATTTATTCTTCTTTTTAAACCAAAGGTTTTGAGAGTGTATGTTTATGTTTCCCTGTTTCAATAGAAGCATTTCCTTGTCACTGGCCCCTTTAACCAAATAGGATGCCCTCATCTTCCGGGTAAGGTGCCTCTTGTGATCCCAGGTATTCACCAAGACTTTAGCTGCAAAGCTACTCTGCATTTTCTTACTGTCTCCTGCAACCTAACAGCGCTTCTCAAAACTGCATTTCATACTGCACTGAACTCTGCATCCTGGCCCGATTTTTGTTAAGTAAGGGATGGTGAGACCTGAGACCACGCTCTCTATTAGTTCTCATTCATAGGGATATCGTCGGGGGCAGGGGAGGAGGGGGAAGAGGAGGGGAGGGGCCAGAGGGAGGGAAGAAGATACCTTCCCTGAACTGGTACAAGCTCAGCTTCAAACGATATCCTAGGAAAGAAATTAAAGACTTCTTAATTAGTGCAGCAATTAAGCTTTCTTGGTAGCATTTTAATCAGCACAGGCCCTATCAAAGGACAAACAGAACGATTTGCAGGTCTTTGAATTTTAAACAGTCTTATTGATTCCAGCACAATACATCTTCACAAAACACAGGGAGAATTTTCTAATATCAGTTACAGTACTTGGAGTTTTGCGTATGCAAATTGAGTGCAGGTTGTAGAAGATGAGACGGAGGGAGAGGACCTAAAACCAGCAGAGATGTAAAACAATAAACGTGACAAAAGCTTTGAAAGCTAAAGATGCGATAGAAAGAAGGATAATTTAAAAGCTCTGTGAAGTTGAATTATCTGTTGTTAAATATGGTTTGCCTTAATCATGGGAAACATTTCGAAGAAAAAAAAATAATCAAAATTTCAGAGGCTTTTCTTTCCTACCCATTTTAATGTGCATTATATGCTTTTTCTAATCCTATTGTTTGATCAAAAGGTTAAGTGATAGTTTCTAGAAATGGTTTGGAGAACAGAGGTTGGAGGAGGGGGAGGGAGGTCCCATTCAGGTAGGGGCCAAAGCCCCAGCCCTGCTTCTGAATGGAGAACGTGCTGGAAGGCACAGGTCTGCATGCAGAAAATTTGGAGTTTGCTTCCAAGCTCGGTGGGAGCATGGTTAGGTCAGCTATCATTACTTCCTGATGGTGACTTCCTAATGGGGCAGATAGCGGGTGAGTGACCGTTTAAGGAAATGTGAGAAATGAGAATGGTTAGGGCAGATTTAGGGCACTAAATTTGGATGCTTTTTTTTTTTTTTCATTTGTAGGACTAGAATTTAACATGCAGTTTTAACCTTTTAAAAACTGTATTGGAGTTTATTAAAGTTGTGCATATAATTCCAAAATAGAATCAGGTTTTTGGGGATTAATATCTTCTTTTTCCCCTTCACTCATTAACATAATAATACAGGATATTTTTAGAGGTAATATGTTCCAAAACACGCATAAACACTTAAAGAAGTGTTCTGATGTATGTGATAGCTAACACATCTCTTATTTTTAAGTAAGAACAGATATGAGGTGTGCAAAATTAATGTAAGTTATTTGTGAATAAATGAAACGACATTGGCTAACTAGGCCAAACAACTGTCTAAACTTCAGTTAGCTATTTTTGTAGCAACAATCAATTTTCTGAATTCTTCTAACCTAGGAAAGCCTCCTACTGTCCCCAAAAGTTTAGCACACACTAGACAAATTAGGGTCATATACTCCCTGCACCCTAAACTTCAAAACATTTAAATAATTAAAGTGACAAAAGAGAAATGTGATCATTTCAAACCCCAAATGGTAGAATTTCATTATGAAATTCCCCACTACTGTGAACCTGATGCAAATAGTTTGCTTTTTAAAAATCTGTCAAATGCTAAAGCATTGTTTCTAGCTTGTGAACTTAATGAACATGTGTAGACAGGCTTAAAGCCTAATTATTTAAGATTCAGAGAGATATAAACAGAACAGGCTTGACCTATGCTCAAATCATTTGCTGGTCCAAAACCCTTGAATAAATACCTTCATGCAACAAGTTAGAAAAGGGAAGAAAATGAGAGAGGAAGGCAAGCAGCAAGATTCAGTCTAAATTCAGCCTTGTGTTTTTAAGCACAGCTACCGTTTCTGTCTTTACAAGTCAAGTAATGAGCTTTGTTTTGTTCTTTTCAGTATTTACCAAACACATTTTCACCGACTGAAAAGGACTTCCTGAAATATTTTAAAAATGTTGTTATTCATTTAACACATTAACAACTAGCCTGGGGTCTTCAAGTATGTGAAGACAGTTGATCACTGTGTACTACAGGTGCATTAGAAAGTTTTAGGTCAGAAAAATCAGTGTTTCCTTGTTTCCTCCCTTTTTCAATCTTCAGTGTGTGCCTGCTGTCTTCGAATTCCCTAGGTAAGTAGGCGTTCTGACCTTCCGGTGGGGCAAAAGTGAAGTTAATCTGAGCGATCCACCTCACAACGAACATGTCTTTCTTTCCATAATTTCCCAATTCATAATTAGGAAATACAGAATGGAATAAGAGCATCCCGCTACTCTTAAGCGATTTCAGACTGACTTTCCCCCCACAACTCGAAAACCGTCCTGAAATGGGTACTATCTTTACCCAAATAAACCATTTAATACAGAAAAACAATCAGAGGCACCAAACATACGTTTTGCTTACATGTGACTTTCTCCCCAAATTAGTTTCTCTATAAACACAAAGCGAGGGAATGTGTTTCTATGTACGTCTCATTACAAAAACGAGCAGAGATACAGCCTAAAATAAATCCTGGAAGGACAGCTCCGAGCGCGCCGGCTCCTCTAAGTTGGCAGGCGGTTGCTTAGGAGGTTTGGGAACAACAGTACGAGTCGTCGCGGACGAAATGCAATATTCGCCATGCGATCTAACGGTCGTGGAAGAGATGCAGACGATCTCTCCTTTTCCGATCGCCCCTTGAGTGTCTCTGGCTTTTCCTCCGGGTCCCTCCCATAGTTTCTTTGCTGACACCCCTCCCCGCCTCCTGGTCTCGCGCACTCGCTTTCCCTCGGTGCCTCGCGCTCGCGGAGACTCTGCTCCGCGTTCCTGGTTGGATAATTTGGGTTAATACCAGTGAGTGAGGTTTTTGCGGCTTCAAAGGGTATTTCAAGTTTCCGGAGCTCCTCCCCTCTGCACCGTGTGACAACAACAACTCGTCCAGCCGGCAGCCGGCACTTTTCAGCTCATTTTCTCTCTGTCATTCCCCTCTCAATCTTTGATCCATGTACTTGCCAGGGAGAACCTCCAAGTCCTTCAAACCTCCTCCTTTTCACCTTCCTCCCTAACTTTGTGCCGGAGCGGGACTCCCACCCCCACCCCCAGCCGACCCTCCCCGCCCCCGCCCCCCACCCAGCCCCCGGTCTCAGCCCCCGGAGAGGACGCACGGGCCACTTGCGGGACACTTTTGTGCGTTTCTCTCCAGAGCGCCTCTCGCGCTCGCCCCTCCTGCGCTCGCCTGCTCTCCGCGTCGCCTCGTCCTCTCCTGGAGTTGTGGGGGCGCCCCCTGAGCTCCTGCTCCCTCTGCTTGCCCCCCGTGCCCGCCCCGGGGCGTGCGGCAACTTTTCCCCCCTCGCCCTTCTCCTCCTTCGCTGTCCCCCTTCTATGTGACCATGGCAGTGCCGGCGGCTTTGATCACCCCGACCCAGCTGGTCCCCCCGCAACCCCCGATCTCCACGTCGGCGTCCTCCTCCGGCACCACCACCTCCACCTCCTCGGCGACCTCGTCCCCGGCTCCGGCCATCGGGCCCCCGGCGTCCTCAGGGCCAACTCTGTTCCGGCCGGACTCCCTCGCGGCGGCGGCGGCGCCGGCGGCGGCCACAGGCACCTCCACCGGCGGCGGCGGCGGCAGCAGCGGAGGCGGCGGCGGCAGCACGAGCAACGGAGGCGGCGGCGGCGGCGGCGGCGGCAGCTGCAACCCCAGCCTGGCGGCCGGGAGCGGCGTTGGCGCTGGCGGCGGTGGCGGTGGCGCCTCGAGCACCCCCATCCACGCGAGCACCGGCTGCAGCAGCAGCAGCAGCAGCAACAGTAGCAGCAGTAGCAGCAGCAGCAGCAGCAGCAGCAGCAGCAGCAGCAGTAGCAGCAGCAGCAGCAGCAGCTGCGGCCCCCTCCCCGGGAAACCCGTGTACTCGACCCCGTCCCCAGTGGAAAACACCCCCCAGAATAATGAGTGCAAAATGGTGGATCTGAGGGGGGCCAAAGTGGCTTCGTTCACTGTGGAGGGCTGCGAGCTGATCTGCCTGCCTCAGGCTTTCGACCTGTTCCTGAAGCACTTGGTGGGGGGCTTGCACACGGTCTACACCAAGCTGAAGCGGCTGGAGATCACGCCGGTGGTGTGCAACGTGGAACAGGTTCGCATCCTGAGGGGACTGGGCGCCATCCAGCCCGGAGTGAACCGCTGCAAACTCATCTCCAGGAAGGACTTCGAGACGCTCTACAATGACTGCACCAACGCCAGGTAGGTCGCCGGGGGCAGCCGCCGCCATCCAGGGTCCCTTCCCAGCCGCGTCCTCCACCTTCCCCTGGCGCCCTTCCCGACGCCGCTCGCTCCGCGCGCCCGCGAGCTGCGCGCCCCGGCGAGCGCGGTCCTCGCCTCCCGTTCCGCGGGGCTCGCGAGCCGCTCGCGACCCTCGGAGAAGTTGGCACTACCCCCCCCCCCCCCAGCCCAGATCTCGCTCTTACGGCCGGGTAGGCCCCTTGCTCGGCCTCCCGTGGGGGCTCGGCTGCGGGGAGACGCAGGAACCCCGAACCTGGGGGTGGAGGGGAGGAGGAGGACCGTGCATTTCCAGGAGCCACAGCCCCTTCCTGGGCCGCGCTGGCATCTGGGGACCCCTCTTAGCGCGCTTCCCCGTGTGCGCGCCCCCTCGGACCCGGGTTGCACTGCGAGCCCCAGGGCACCAGCCGGGCTGGTCAGAGGCCCCGAGCTGCGGGCCTGGGGCGGAGGGAGGTCGTGACCCTGCCCCGCAGGGTTGGGGTGGGGGGCAGAAAGCGCGATCTGGTGAGGGGCCCGCCAGGTAGCTTAAGGAGTGGGCCCCTTGAAGGTCGGGAAATGAAGGTCCTTAGAGGCGGAGAGGTCCGGGGGGGGCTGGGGGGGCAATCCCGAGGGACCCTCCATGAGTTCAGCCCCAAAGCCTAGAGGGGAAGCCCGCCAAGGGGAGGGGTCTGTGTGTGCGCGCATATGTGTGTGTCAGTGTGAGCCTGTGCGTGTGCAAAGTACATAAAGGAGTGCGCGTGCCCCTGGGCAGATGCGGGGGGACCAGCAGGACTAATTCTGTAGGGGGAGGTGACTTTGGGAAGCTGAACTGCAGGAAGATCTGGATGAAGACTACAGCTTCTCGCGCGCTCGCTGGTGCTCTATCTCCCCAAACTGTGTGTGGGTGTTTTCTTTCTTTTCCTTTTCTGTTGTCTTTTTCTAAGGTTAGCAGCTCACAAAATAAGCCGGTGCAGGCTGTGCAGTGGGATGCTCTTTGGGTCTCAGGACAGTAGTGACTTCCCTATCCCTGCAAAGCGCGCGAACCCTGGAGGCCACGGGACCAGGAACCCGGCCAGACCAGTTTTATGTTAATGAACGCTCCATGGGGGAGGATCTACCGGGAGGGGGCGGGAGGGGGTAACTTGTCAGTTTCGGGTTAGAAATGACCTTTTCACCCCCTTTCGGGATTCCGTCTTGTCCCCTGCGTTGGCTTTAGAGGGAAAAGTTCAGTTGTGGGGAGAAAGCGAGTTGGGAAAGTTAGAGACCAGAAGCGGGCGCGTGGGAAATGCGCGCAAGATTTTCACGGAGACTTCGGTGCCCTCGCAATACGATTAAATACCGGGAGAAGGAACGGAGTTTTACTCTTTAAAGGTGTGTGTCCCTAGCCAAGCTAGGGAAACGGAGGTGAAAAAGAGAGAGAGCGAGAGAGAGCAAGACCAGAAAGAAACCGGGGTGAGAGAGCCCATGGCTCTTCCTTGCCAGAAGACTTGAGTACTGTCCGGAGAAGGATGGAAGACGAAAAAGACTCGAACTCCAACCCAGCCAATGGCCTATCCTGACCTAGCCAGAAACTTTTCCGCGTTTATGTGCCATTCTTTGCATGAGTTAATAGGCATGTCTCTGGGTTTTGAACCTTTGTTTCTACTATTTGGGGTGAATGCTAAGAGAGCACTAGCGCGCGTGTGTGTGTGTGTGTGTGTGTGTGCGCGCGCGCGCTTGTGTGTGTACGCGCGCGCGTGCCCAAGAGCATGGACAGGTGGCAGTAAAGATTGAGGGGGAATCTTAATCACTAAACGTCATTTACAGAGATAATCGCGGTCGTTGGATGCACAGAAGATAAAATATTGGCCAAAAAATCCATTGTTCCCACTATTTGAATCAGGGCAGATAATTGTTACAGAGTTGTTACAAAGAAATGCTAGTTGAAATGTGAAGTCAGTTCAAATATGATTGTTACAAAATCCATTAAATGGGTGAAGCGCTACTGTCTGGTTTTTTTTTTTTTCCTTTGAGAATCAAACCACTCTGCTCTTGAGCCATCCTCTTTGTGTGTTTCTTACAGCACACACTGTACTAGATAATTAATGACCATTGCACATAACACAAAAAACTGCTAGAGAAAGCGTCTGTCATTGACTGCAATATTATAATTAATGTAAAGCAGGTAGTGTTACACCAATTGCAATTATGCTCTTGTTGATTTTCTTCCCTGAAAATTTTGCTTAGACTTTGAAATTGAAGTCCTTGCCATATGAGCACTTCTTAAATATTCTTGAAGAATATTCTTAAAGTTATTTTGCAAAAAAATTTAAATAGTTTTCTTTTTTCCCCCCTGAGGTTAATTAACATAGTTCTGGAGTTTAAACTTTTTAAAGCCAAGATAAGTTAAATCCATGTAGAACTGTTTATCTCTTCAAAAATATACCATCAATACTCTAATTATGTTTCAATCACCTGGTCTTTGCAATTAAATGTGTTATTCTAAAATGATTTCAGGTTATTTCTAAGTTAAACGTGGTAAGTTGATCTTTTATCAACTACAAGCCTTACTCAAACCTAAACACACGTGAATACAGCAGTCGTCAACCTTAGAAGATGTGGCGTTACAGATACCTACCTAGACTTTCCTAACTCTGCCACTAAGAAAATAGAAAACTTATATTTGAACTACTTTTCACCAAAATATACTATGTGCTGAGTAATGCATTATTTTACATGGTAATAATTACAAATGCTATTGTCTTATTTCTTAACTTTGAAAGAAGTGTCTAAAATATTTTGGATCTTGAATTTACAAAACTAAGATTACTCTGCATTCAAGTGCAGTTTATGCCTTCACTATTGAGATATTTTTTTCACACACTTGAATATATTGATTTCTTTCATTCTGTTCCCCCCCCCTTTTTTTTTTCTGGCTACTTAAGAAACTAAAGGAATAATTTATGCAGAGAGTAAGAGTGCAAAAAGGCAAACTATGTAAAATATATACAGTGTGCAAGAAACATCGAGTCTTAGCATTCTCAGCTATTTTTTATATAGAACTCTTGTGTATCTAATTATGTCCCTTAATAGCATTTAGATACCAGGGAATCTGAGGAACCAAAATGATGTTAAAAAAAGAGAAAGATTCATAAACTTGTCCAAAGTGGCTCAGTAAGTTCGTAACAAACCTTAAAATGGATTTAATTTGCTTGGGGCGATTGCATCGCTGTGCTATCTATGAAAACTAGAGTAAATGTTGAAGCCATCTGTCATTACCACAAAGAGATGAAACAGAGACTATCACCTGCTGGAAAGTAAAGCTGAAAGTAAAGATCTCAAAACATGAAAGGAAAATATAAGGGACTATATTTAAAAGTTGTCAAAGGACAAAGTCTGACCTTGACCAGCTTCCTTCAATTATTATTTTTTAAACTAAGCATTAGTTGCATGAACTTGGCTGTTGCAACAGAGGTCACTTAATTAACTGGTAACCATTAAACAACAACAAAAAAGAAAAGTAATTATGTACATGGTCAAGTCTCTGTATGAGTCAGTGGCTTGTTTGTAGATTTGGGTTAGGAAGCAATTTCCTGTGAATTCAGGTAATAAAGAGTGACTTTTATTTTATCTAAAAATACTTTTTTTATTTTTTTACTATTGCCAGAAGATGATTTTGTCTCAGGATCTTTCAAACCAGACTGTGGTTTGGGTACTATGTAGCCCTAGATTTGTGGAATTTTTGACTTCAATAGATTCCAGTTAGTTTTATCAAACATTTTATATGCATATATGTATTTTTTCAAACAGTCTTCTTTTGTCTTAAAAGTTAATACCATCCACAGACAGCAAATCGAGAGTTTGCAAGTCTTTTTTGTTCAGTAGTGATATACGGTTGCATCTTTAAGAAGTATAAAATATTTTTTAATTCTTGGCTTTCATTTTTTAATCAGGAGTTTTAATAAACTGAGTGCAATGAACCAGTCTGTCTTTGTTGAACATTTCCTTTGTTGCATGCTTTTCAATGGCAAAGATATGAACTTATGCATCAACATAGAAAGTTTCAACACAAATACAGATTTACTTCTAACAGGTAATTATGATACTTGGCACAGGAAAATTTTAAAAATAATTCAAATGAACAGACTATGCTTTTGAAGTTTTTGTATTGCCATCAATTAATGGCTCTTATAAAGCCTCATGTTTTGTTTTATAACATTTCAAAAAGTATGGCATAATTAGAAGACTAAGGCCTAAGTATAAAAGTTTAAGTTTGGTTCCATCAGTTATTTCTGTATACTTTAAACATGTTAGTAAATTATGGTTTAATAACTATATATAAATATATAAATAAAATCTAAGAATCATATAACTAGGATTCACCTTGCTCAATCAGATTGCCTTGCAAAATGCAAATCCTTGAGTTATTTGGATAATATCTTTCAAACCTGTTGTTTTGCCCTGAGTACATTTCCTATAATATGATAGCCATTATCGTGAAGAGTGCACATATTTTTGAAGATGGTTTGCTTTCTCAACTCCACAGATTATTAGTTAATACTCAGAGAAACTTAATGTGATTTGCACATAAGATGTTTTATTTTGTGAAGCTTCAGATATTTATGTAGAATATATTAAAAGGCAAGTATTTTGTTCATAGTTCCCCTACAAAATTTTTTTGTATTTGCATTTACTACATCATTTTTAAATCTTAATATTATTAGTACCTGTCTGCTGTTACTTTTTGATTAATCTACTGCATTTCATGGAAGTTGCATATAATCTTTTGAGACCAATATTAGCCACTCTTTTTGCCTCACTACTTCCCCCAACCTCCTGAGATGTGACACCCAATATTGATTAAAGTCTTGGCTGGATTTGAGCATAAATCACTCTTTTCCTTGGTGATTTACCATGTGTGTGTGTGATTCACCAACATACGAAAACATAATGTGCTTTATTGTGTCTCATTTGATGTTTTGTTTTTGGAATGTAAATAGTATTTGCAAATTAGCTTAATGTGTAACCAGGTAGTTCCTATTTTAGTAACAATTTGTGGTTTGAGTATCAGTATTATTTTATTTTTCTAAGTTATTTTACTAAATTGTTTCATACAAATGCCTTTGTTAATCAAGTAAAATAATCATTTCAATTGCACTGTATTAGCAACAGAGAGCATATGTATTGCAAAATATAGTATGAAATGAAACTCTCACAGGCTGTAAACTGTCTCAATTTGATTTTTTGTGTGAAGAAATTTATTTGAAGTTTGCCTTCTAAATGGGTACAGGTGAGTCTTCTAAATTTCACTGAACATTTTGATTTTAAGGGTTTTGCTAATTGATTCTCTAAAAGAGTTAAACTTCACCTGAATTTTCTTTCAAAGATTTCATTTTTAGATTGTTCACCAGAAAAGTCACATCAAGTTACGTACCTTTAGAATGAAAGGAAATGTAACACATTGCTATTAGCTATTTAGGTATTTAAATATATAATTAAGATAAAGTTTTATCATTTTATATTTAAACTGCTATAAGAAAAAATAATGACCTTAGTATGTCCCAGTATGTGCCATTCTCTTAACTATTGAGTTACTGCACTGTGATTGGTTACTTATCTGCACACACACACACACACACACACACACACACACACACACTCTCTTGTCTAAATGCTGCAGGTTAAAAATTCTAAGCATACATTAAAAATACATTTATATTTCAGGTTTGAGACTGCATTAAGGATCCTCTTTTTCATTATATTTATTATGTTCAATAATTTATTTAAAAAAAATATCCTGAATTAAAAGTCTACCTAGTAGGTTTCAAATAAATGAAATTTCAAAGGCTTTGATCTGCATAGATATGTGTGTCTCCTAAAGCAGAGGCTCTCTAAGCCTACATCATTCTCAAATTCCTTTACTTCCCTTCTTCTCAATTGATCGGAAGTATATTTCCAGTCAAAAGTAGTGTTTGCATTACAGTAGCTGTCTTTTAAAATAAGTTTTAATTGCTGATATTTGCTTTTTAGCATATGTCAAAATATAGAAAATAGTGTAGCAAGTTTACCAAATTACTTTGAAAAAAAGAACACCATAAAATAGTATATTTGTTATTAGTTATTATTAGATTAAGTGGTGGATCACTTCATTTTGATGCACATTTTTACTTTGAGAAAGTTCTGAGAATCATTTAAGAATATGTCTATTACAGTTCATGATTAACTTTATATTTAAATGTGCAAATAATTATAAACAGATTTTTTCTATCTGGTATAAATTAATCATTTAGGTGATCAATCAATGAAAGCTCATTGTTTTTCAAATTAATGATGTAATTAAAGTTAGTAAAATAAAATAGCAGCTAAATGTCATGTAGTATATAATATAATCATATATGGAGAATGACCGATATCACCCCTTGATCCAAAGTCAGTGATCTTGAACCAGGTGCATTTTAAGTTTCTTGTATAGTCTGACTGAGAATTACTATATAAGATAAGAGGATTCTAATTAATCCTTTAAAAATTCATATGTGGATTTTTCTAAATTGGATATTGAAATGGCCCATGACTGAATTTTGTTAAAGGTGTGGCCCTGTTGCTTTCTGATTCAAATGAGGTTGGAGTTGATCCAGCATATTAAGCTGGGATTATTTTGCACATTTTAATGTACAAGACTTGAGTGAAAGTTGTCAAAGACAACTTACTAAACTGGAAAATACACTATGTCATTATTTAATTGGACTTATATTTTTGTTCTTAGAAGTATATTGAAGTATCTAAAAGCATGCAGCACAGCAAATGCTGAATAGCCAGTTGCTTTAAAAAAAAGTTTTAGAGACTAATAATTAATAAAACAAAAACCAGCATAGCTGAAGAATCTAAAACATAGTATGTAAGATGAATACAATACCTGAAATACATTGTGTGTTACTAGCAGGAAGTCAGAATTATTTACTGTGGTTTGAGGACTATAAATTTAATTTAAGTTTAAGTAGATGTATAATAATCCTGCAGTGGATTTTGAAATTAATATATATGTTTGACAAAAAGACTAAATATGCTTTTCAAGCATGATTTTCACAAAACAATACTGAAATAGACAACAAAATAGATTAGATCCTTTTGGTTAGTAACATTGAAGAACTGAGGAATGGTTTTCTTCCTTTAAATGAATGAAGAGGTAAACCAAATATTAAAATGTCACAGTGTAACATCTTTGAATTTATCTGTCAAATGTTTCTAAATAATTAGATTACTCTTCCAATCACGACAGAAAAAATAGGACTTTTCTTCAAGGAAAAATGAAATATATCAGGAAAGAAAGTGTACTGGTTGAAAAGGAATTTTTTAATGGAAGCACATAGAAGTAATTGCAGTAAATACCTGCTAAATCATTTTGAGGGATACCGGCCATTTTTTCAGTAAAGTTAATGAAAAACAATTTAAATTATGTTAATCAAGAAATACTTTATTATGTTTACATATAAGACAAATAAAGTATTTTGTGAAAATATTAAACAGATTATATTGTGAAATTTTATTAACAGCAACAGTGAAAGGGCTGTCTTATTCATAGTCTTATATTTCAGACATTTTGTTTAGGTATGAACAAAGTAAATATCTGAAGGTATGACAAATCTTTGAACATATCACAACTGTGCTAAAATATACTGATATATTCAACAGTATTAATTTCTATTTTATATTTAAAATATGATTTTTTTCCCCTTTAGCTTAATTCTTATAAATGATACTTATTTCTTGAGTTAGGCAGTTTCTAGATTAATTGTGCCTTTGGATCTTAAATGAATAACTTGGAGCGCTTTGAATTGTCATACATTTATACTAGGATGGATGGGATGTTCTTGTGTGTGCAACAAGTGTAAAATATCAGTATTTTAGAGATCTTTGTGGTGGGTGTTTTTATATTAATCTGAAACCATTTGTAGTTTATATATTTATGTTTAAATACTTATAATATCTTTTATAAAAAGGCTTTGTATTTGTATCTGTGTATATGTATATATGCAACACATTCATACTCACACAGAAACTTACAAGAGAGAGGGCTGGCTGTAAGCACATAACTTACCAAAAAAATTGGATTTAATTTTGCTTTCGGTAATTTATTGAAATAAAAAATAACACATAAATCAAATATTGCTTACTGAATGACAATGGAAAATATGTGTAAAAGTAATTTGAGGGTGAAAGAAGTAATTAATACTTAAATGGTTTAAAATATTCATGTAACATACAGTGTTATGATTAGTAGGACAGGGATCTAAAACTTTTCTTATATTTTCTTTAATTTTATGGTAACTAAAGTGTACTTTTAATTCTTTATGGAAAATACTTGTACCTGAAAATTATATTTGTGTGAAATACTTATTAAACTACTACGGTAGGTACTAGAATCTCTACATTATTGAATGACATTTAATGTGCTTGATGTCATTTCTCCATTTCTTTTATTGGTTTATTTCATTGCTCCTGGCACTTTAGAGCCAGGGTACCTTTTTAAATCAGTGGATAAATGAAAGGAAAACAATTTCATAACCTAAAAGAAAATGATTGCTCTTCTAAAAGCTTTGCCATCAATGAGATGAGTTAGGAATGAGGTCAATGGGTTAATCTTCAGGTCTACATAAGGAGATGTGTATTACCACTTCTTGTGGTGGACTGTAATTGTCTTTGAAAACACCTGGTAGAGATCCAGTTAAATTGAAATCAATTACTTTCTCAATCATTCCATGGCATTTAACAAGTCATTACATCATTGGGAAAAGTGCAAGCATGCCTGTAATTTTTTTTTTTCCAAAGTAGAAAGAAGCTTATAAAACAGTAACTATTTAAAAGTTGTTGCCTCATCTAAAGCTTGTGAATAAAAGAGAATCTTGTTCATAATAAATGTAAAATGACATTTACGTTAATCTTTGCATTTAGTTATCTAAGTGACAAGACGTGTGTCTCATGTTACCTTTTGCATCATCTGCTATGTGTGTATTTTAGAAGGAAACACATAAGTAACTAAAAATGGTTTCAAAATATTTTATGACTTGTGAGCTCTGATACCTTTATTCTTATCCTCTATGAAACCTCTGGCGAGTGCATATTATAATCAAAGATGAATATATGCCTGCCCTTCACTGATTTTTTTTCCTCCACACTATTGACAGTACATACAGACTTGAACTTGTAGCTAGAAACAGTGCTTCCATGCTTCAAATTGCCGAAAGGACCCCAGAGAGAGAAACTTGACCTGCTTTTATGAAACCATAGAATTACATTTATACAAGTTGCCCCATGGGAAAGGAATGAGTGGATCCCAATTCCAACCTTACTATTGGAACCTTCTGGGTCACATTTGATTTTTCTTTCTGTTAACACTTGTTTGGCTACCAAATTTTACAAGTAGATATTCTTAAGATATTTCAAAAAATAGTATTCATGAATGACATTTCACAGTTAAACCAAAGTTCCGTCAAAATTTGCAGTTTTTCAAACTTCTACCTTATTAAGATGCTACTTTTTAAAACAAAATTCTAGATGTAAGGAGTTTAAACATAAGTTTGTTTACTTGGACATGAAAACATTGAATTTGTACTTTTTAACTATTAATTTCACTCCCTTGAAGAGTCAGCCCAAATAAGGCAAAAACTTTTTAAGAAGTTGTTCATGTGTTAACATTTCAAATGCCTTACCCCTGACCTATAAACCCATTCTGTGATAACTTTTCAGAATAAGGATTTTTATATGAATGTGTTTAATTTTTTTCTTTAAACATTTTGAATGACTATATTTCTAATTTTAGTTTTAGTTGGACCACCTGAAGGAGGTCATTGATAAGTGGGATACATAAAAGCTATTTTTATTTTAATTGGATTCATTTTAGTGATGTGGACTGGGCCTAAGTTGGAAAAACAAAGTTAATTATATCTTCAAAATAAAAAGCTTTTATGTATATGTTAGTTTGCTTAATTTCTGGAATATCAAAATGCTATATCATATATATAGGAATGAAAAACTAGTGCAAATGGGTAGGATTATAATTTAGTTTTGTTTATAACTGATGATATTAAAATAACCACCATTAGATTATAGAACCTACTTCTCCAAGTAGAATGATTTGCTTTCCATTTTATATATTCAAAAACGCTTTTTAAATGATAAAGCAAAACATACATATGTACTGGCACTCAAATATATGCTCTTAAAATTACAATGGTTAGATAATTCCACGATTGGATTTTGGAATTGAGGTTAGCAAGTTGCTTTCCCAATTAAATATTTAAAGAAATTTCGAAGACATTTTACTTCTTTCTTCACTTAGGATCGATAAAACCATTTGGCTAATTGGTTATTTCCCTATAAGAACCAATCAAACATTCCTAATAAGAATGGTTATAGCAAATCAATTCTTGAAGTAGAGGAAAAACATTGAAATTTTCAATGGAAGGAATACCACTTTGCTTTTACTACCATAAGTCATGATAATCAAGGAGAAAATGTTTAGAGTTTTAAACATGGGTTGTTTATTATTTTTTATTGGCTGTTTTATGGCAAAACAAATTCACTTTCACTGAAAAGTAATACCGTATTTTTTGCTCCATAAGACGCACCTGACCTGCCTGGCCCCGCTCTCCTCCCATGCAGTCCCTGCTTTCTGATCTGGCTGCAGGCTTCCCCACGGCATCATTAAGGTCCCCAACGTGCACTCTTCTTTGCAGTATTCGCTCCATAAGACGCACACACTTTTCCTTCCACTTTTTTGGGGGGTGGGTGGGGTGGAAAGTGCGTCTTATGGACCGAAAAACACTGTATTTTCCTGACTTGCCTTGATATTTGGCATTTAAATGAAGTTCCAAAATTAAATTAGTTATTTGATGTTTCTAAAGATCTCTTTAATGGTATGTTTATAAAATATTAACATTTGACTAACTATTTCATTTAATTTGAAAGTTAGCCTCTACTTGTTTCATGGTCATCTAAATGGCTGTTGCTTTTCATTTTCTCTGACTGTGATGGAGGAAGGAAAGGAGTTTGATCACATGACACAACTAACCACATGATTCTTTAAAAGAATCTAGTCCAGGAAAGGCAACCTACAAAGACTTTTGTAATGGTGATACTATGAAGTTTCTCTGACCTTTTTTGTCTTCCAGTGGCACTTTGCAGTTATTTCTAATAATGATTGAGGGTATACTATGTGAACTGGAAAAAAAAAAATCACCTTAAAAATCCTTGCTATGAAATACATGAAGGGAGAGATTGAGCTTTTACATTGTAGATAATTCTCTATAAGTAGAGTAATCCTTAATATTGAACAGAATTCTACATCATACTAAACATAGGAAGCCTCCAGACACCAAAGAAAATGTCATCTTTTTAAGTATCTTTATCAGCTAAAATATCCTCATAATAATCCTTTTTTTTTAGAAACTCTAGTGAAAATTGTCTGTGAAATATAAACATTCTTGTCATGAAATTTACTTATAATCTTTTAGCCAAAGAGAGAACAATTGAATTTTTGAGCTGTTGTTTAGATCAGATCCCCCAAATTAAACAGTGCGAACATATACTTTATTTCTATTAAGGTGTTTTATTTGAACTTTAGAAATTAAATTAAAATGGTATATTTGATCTGTAGTAAACTTCTTTGCTCTTTCTTTTGGGGTATGGATTAAATAAAGGCCCATGACAGGGTTGCTGTTTGTTTTTCACAAAAGTTGTTTGTGATTTCAGGTACACTTGGGAAATCTCTTGATCAGATTCACATCTGTTCCTGTCAAAGTGGGTGCTAAGATACCGGTCACCCAGCAACCATGTCCAAGAGGGAATTGGGCCGATAATAACTTCAAAAAGGAATGACAGATGCTAGATTAGGATGAAAGACAAAACGCATGAAAAATGAGCTTGTTAGAATCAAAAATTTGTTCAAGCACCTTTATGCAAATTAAATGAATATTGAATATTTGCATGCAGTAATTTCTACTTTTTCATTTGATTGAAAAGAAAAGAATAGTGAATGTGAACTCACAAATGTGACTTCTTTCTTTTGTACTAAGCAACCTACAAATCTGAATCTCAATTGAAAAATATCAGATTAGCCACCTGGGTTCTTATATCTCCACTCAGTATGTTACAATGTTTTCCTTATAACAGTGGCACTCTTTGGGACAATGTGATTGATCTAATTTTTTCATAATAAACACTCTCGTGTAAACTAAGATTACTTTAGATGAATATAAATCCATTTCTGGAGAAAGCATTTCAAAAGTAACCTTATCCTCTTGTCCTTGAAATTGGTTAATGTACATTAATAAAAGATTACTCAAGATGAGTTCACACCAAACGCACAGGCTGCTCGTTGACTGGTTAAATAACAATGCATTGAAGTATAGCAGGGTTGTATACCCAAAATGGAAGTAGACAGACAGATCTCTTCAAAATTTAAGATGCTTTTTGATACATTATTAGTTTTTCTAGTGAATGGTTCACATCCTAATCAAAATTTAGAAGGGTCTGATAAAATGTAGTGATTGAGAGAGGTTTCTGAGTCTTGGTTTAGCAATGTCTAATGTGGTCACGTAGAGAAATTGATTTTCTTCAGAAATTAATTAATTTTTCATATCGCCCTAAGCTGCAGTTAAAAAGAGTGCATACTTGTCTGTTTTTTTCCAGAAATATTGCCTAATCATATTAATACCATTGCCCCAAGGATGAAAAGATAATTGTACAAATGCATTTGGAAATATGTATCACTGAGTATTTATGATTAAATTATGCAAATGACCTAGCTCTCATCCTTTCCAGACCCAGATTGTCTAATTAGGATTGATATGCTGAATGGATGTTCCAGAATTTGAATACAAGCATGTCCAAAGAGCAGAAAATTGGAAATGACAAGGCTGAAATCCAAAGAAAAGTGTCTTTCGTTTCTGTACTTTGTTAATGTGCTGTTAGCAGTTCAGGGTTTTTTCCTCCCTTTGGCTATTTTGTGACTCATATGTCATTACTAGAAATGAGTAGGCAAAAACAATTGAACTTTAACAAATAACATTTCATTACTATTTGGTGCTTATTTAAAAATCATAATCCCTGATCATTCAAAGAGAACTTCACTATTAGGTTTCTTCAAACAATGTAAACTTACCTTTAATTGACTTTTTTTTTTTTTAACTTTCTCTGAGTTGGTATCATAGCTTTATTTCAAAGTTAGCTCTCCAAACTTAATGCTATCCTGATGCAGTATTTTCTAAGGATATGCTTTCTTGAATCCACAATTCATTCTTGTATTCATTCACTCATTTACTTAAATACCTATCTCCTTATAAATTATTTGGAGAAGACTGTTAAAGCACAGAGCAATTCTAAATTAGGGAAAACAAGAAGCAGCACTCTTCATGTAACAACGGTTGAATTTGAGGTCCTCAGCAGGCTTTCTCCTTCATTGATTACACTCATTCATCTTAGATGGAGGGGTGGTGGTGAGGAGCTAGGAAGGGACTAAACTGTCAGGACTCCAGCCTTTGTTAAGCAGCGGGCAGTCACTGCCTCTGAACTTGTCTGGCTCCTGCTTCCCATCTGCAGGATGATGGATTGCTATGTTTAATACATTTCAGCTTTTGTCTGTCATAGTGTGGACAGACTGTACTATCAGTGATTTCAACAGTGATTAGGGAACCATTTCAAACCCCTCCTATTGGCCAGACGGCTTCCAGGAATGTCGGATGGAGCAGACTCATTGGCACTGTCACCATGTAAATGTATAGTTTAACTAGGCAGCGGTTGTACACTCTCTGTTTAAAACAGTGAAGCAGCCCACTGAGAATTTTACTAGACTACATACCCACTTTAGAACAAAATCACACAAGACAAAGTTATAAGAACATTTTGGGTTTCAAACCCAAAGTGGTCCCAAGTTAAGATAAATTTGTCGTCTTTAAACAGTAACAGCACGTTTTTAATGGCAAGATTGTGTTCCATAGACTGATGTCAATTGTTGCTGTACTCGCCAATATTGAGCTGTTTAGCTGTATTGGGAGGGAAGAATGTGAGGACTGTGTTAAAGGAATAAGACATGACATGGCATGTGCTATACTGGGATTTGTAGATCTGTGGGGGCTTTGTGGTTCACAAGTCCAAAGATTGAATGATTTTAACAACCAGAAAACCGCTATGTACCAGCTCAATATTTTCCCTGGAGTGTCTTATTCTATTTATAAAACTGGTGCTAGAAAAATACAATTAACTAAAAGAAAATGTTCTTTTATGCCATTAATAACATAGGCAAAGTTTTATTTGGAAAATTGGACATAGATAAATAAATGGAATTTTACTAATTATAATATATGAAATGTAATGTCACTTGTAACGTAACTTTTAAAATGTATTATAAACATGAAGTTTTAACTCTCTTAATAGGTAATTATTAAATACAAATCTAACAAATGTTTTGAAACAAAATCTTAATCAGAAGAAACGGCTTGCTTTCAACTAATCTTTATTAATAGGGAAGATTAAAGACAAAATTTAGATAGTCAACAGCAAAGATCCAAGGAGAATAAGCACTCCAGATCCCAGATTGTATTTTTCCTTCCTGATATGGTTCTTTCATTGCAAAGTTTTCAGCTGAGATCCTTTCAGTAAAGGTTTCAGGTTGTGAATATATAATTGCAAATGTACAAACACACACATCGCAACACAAATATACATATATTTTATTTGCTTTGAACCAGTTTAGTAGTTAAACTTGTTGGCATTTTGGCTTTGCTGATTTAGTAATCAAGACAGGTGGTGCCATACCTCCCGGGAGAGTTATAAAAACATTCATATATTTTGCAGATTATCTTGTTCTTTGTTACATTCTAAGACTTGTCTTATTGAAACAGAGTTTGACTTAAAAATTGCACATTCATTCAGCATAGTCTAAAGGAATCTTTGTCAGAGTAAATCAAAGAAAGGTATAGCGCACAGTATACTTTTGAACAGAAATGATATAACTAGGCTTAAGTAAATCTGGATTTTTAATTTAAAGCTGTTCATAATTTATATAGCATATATATATATGATATTTATATAGCATATATATGATAATTTATATAGCATATATATATGGTGAAATAATGTACTAACCCTCAGTATTTTATGTATTGCATAATCTATTCTAATGTGTGGTTGTCAAATCTATAGTCATAGAATATTACATCTTCATTTATTGCTGCCATAGCATGGGTAGTGAGCAGGCGGGGGAGGTGGCAGAGTGTTGTTTATTCATTTAGAGAAGGATAAAGTTTGGGGGAGCTGCTATGAGGAGGTCACATCCCTTGAAATCACTGTGATGTGTGGAATTTTTATCAAGTCCAAGGGAAATGCATGGTTGCGGCTACTAGATAGAAGATTCCTTGCTTTGAGCTCTCAGCCGCAGACTATGGAGATGGAAGGAAGAGGTGTTGAGTAAATAATTTGTTCTAAAGTAGAACTGTCAGGGAAGCCGGGGTGGCTCAGTGGGTTAAGCGCTCACTTTGCAGCCCCGGGGACCAAGGATAGAATCCCAGCCCCGGCCCGTGTGGACACATATGCTGAGCTGGGGAGTGCCCCCAGTTCAGTTCTCACCGGGGTGAGACCCCAGCCCAGTTCCTGCCCTGTGCAGCCCCGCACCCACCTGTGGAATGAGAAACTATGTGGAAAAACCAATAATGTGCAACTATGGAGACTGTTCTGGGCCCTCCCCCTTCTCTCTGTCTCTGTATCTCTCTGTCTCTCTGTCAAAAACAATAAAAATAAATCTTAAAAAAAAAAATTTTTTTTAAGTAGAACTGTTGCACAGAATGGACTATACCTTACCCTACTACATTTCTTTCCTTAACTATTTGTTAACAAGTTTTAAGGAGGTAATTAATAGTTGGTATTAGAAACTTAGGATAAAGGACCTAGCTGGGTGATAGACCTTGAAAAGAGGAAAGGAGCGTTTATGACACATAAAAGCTGTAGATATTACTTCCCCCCCCAAAAAAAAAAAATTATAGAGCATATAAGTGTTTGGCAAATTTGAATGTCTGCTTTCTCCCATAGGTAAAGTTGTTTGGTTGATTCAGAATTGGATCTTGTGTAACTTTGGGAGTGTGAGCTTGTGTGAATGGGAGCACATGTGTCCACATGCACTCTATAGATTGCTAACCTTTGTTATATGCATTTTTGGTCTTATGTTTAGTTAAACACCATAATTACAAAGTAATACAAGTCATTTGTCTTAGCATGGTTAAATAAGGAAAAAAAAAATGAGCTGGAAACGAAATGAATGAGTTTCTCATGAAGTGAAATGAACGAGTTTGCTGTCGGGACATGTTTCCGGGTGGAGGAATATGAGAATCCTCTTTAACCTACCTCATCCATCTCTAGTCACAGTGTGAGCACAATGGCTTCTGTACACATGCACAGCACCTCTGGTCTTAGTGTGCAGCTATTACTATTGGTAGATCCATAGATTGGGGGAAATAAGGAGTTGGGCCACCAGGCTCAACTTCTTATTTCTCAGTGGCTTCCTATAATGATTCCATCTCTAATAAGGTGAATTACTACTGCATAAAAAAGGAGAAAAAAGGGTTTTGGCCATCTTAGCTAATAAATCACATTGACTGCATAGCTGCTCAGATCAATCGTGCATAAATCAGTGCCTTAAAGAGTCTTAAACTAAGATTCTGCCTACCAAAGACCAATTGATCCACCAGATTCTTTAAGACATAATTTCTTGGCTATAGCAAACTGAACAGCGGTCCACAATATTGAGATTGTTAATATGCTATCAAAGATTGAAGTGAAAGTTTTCGGATCTCAGAGGCAAGGCTGTGATAAGTAAAGAAGTTGTGGTTGTGTCAAGTCAAACAATATATTTTTGTCTACTCTAGTTCACTTTTGTCAGTTAGATTAGGTTGAAAATTTAATTCTCAGTACATATATGAAAACTCACTTTTGATAGCTTTATCCACAAGTGCAATTTTGGAGAATTGTTTCCCCACGAAAATATCATTATGTCATTTCAAAAAGGAATGGTTATGGCTATCCAAGGGAAGTATTTCATTAACCACAGTAGCTGTAGATTTGAGATTTACTAATCTATAGACAACTTGGAGTCATAAGAACAATCAGAAAACTTGATTGCAAGTTGTGACTATGTCAAATACATAATGAAAGATATTGAATTAGTCAACTGGAAGCTCTATATTCTCAAATGTAAAATGGGGATAGTGAAGATAGTTTTTCTATTTATTTAAAAAAAGGCTGTGAGGATAGGAATGTGATAATAGTTATTTAATAGTTATCAGAAATAATAAGGTGCATTTCAAGAGTTATTATCTGTTCAGAATTCCCAGTTACTTTTAAAAATTGAGATATAATCTACACAAAACATTGTGTAGGTTTAGGGTGAACCATTATTTACTTCAAAGTTGGGAAGAGACTAGATTATGAATGTTCTCATTTAAGTTTTTGGACTCTTTTTAACAGGGTAGCTTATAAAAGCTTAAAGAAAAGCTATTTTGGTACTTACTATCACCCTTTTCTTTCTAAGAAAATAACAGTGAAATCATAATAATGGAAAATAATTTGTGAAATCTGCAAAATTGTCTTTTGATAAATATAATATTAAAACTTTATTGGTGTTACCTTTCAAAAATATTATGAATAACAGGTTATCGTAGTTAAATCTTTGAGAAGCAAGAAAAGGCTAATATAGTCATAACATACTCAAAGGAAATATTTATTTTATTTTTGGAAAAATGACATTCAATATCTATAGTAACTGCTATGTAATTCTCTATAAAAGCAGGAGATTGTTTAGAAATTTAAATGAGGTATTATCGAATCTTTGATTTTTTTTAAGTTGGCTAGAACGTTCTATTATGGTTAAGTCTCTATAAAGATCTTCTTAAACTAAATGCATAATTTATAATTATTTTCTACCAAGCATCTCAACATCCTGAAAATGATTATTTTCTGTCATCTCCTGTTTTGAAAATATATTTAGGATAGACATTCAAGCATCTTAACATAAAACTTGGTGTCTGCCAAATATTTTGTGAACTCATCAATATAATATAATGTTCTCTATTTCAGAATACTATTGTTCTGCCATTGTCTATAGATTTATGGCAATGTCTTGACATTTTTGTAAATTATGAAACACACATTGTTTCTCCCTTGTTACACTGTGAAATTTAGTAGGTTGTTGAAATTGGATCTGATTGATTTTCTCGTTGGCATTTATCTCCAAAAGGATCTCATGTCTGAAATTCACCAGAGGGGAAATCCAGATGGATTTCTTCTGCTGCATTTTCTTTCCTTTATGTATCTAAAGTTTTGAAATATCTGTGATCTGCTGTAAATGGTTTTAAATGTAGTTATTGAAATGCTTGCTGATGGAGGGTCGTCTGCCTATTTTTTGAGCTCATTAATTAATTTTATAACTTGAATGCATTCTGTTTCTGTTGACTAATAATTACCTCCCTGGGATTATTAGAAAGTATTATCTTGTGTTTATTTTTGTTAAAACTATCAGGTACTTTCTGGCACATAGTAGGCACTCCTTATAACTATAATTGACTCTGTGAAAATTGGTATATTATTAAATTTTATTAAAATAGTATTATGAGATTCTTAGTTTTAGAGCATTTTGTTTATGCCCAAGAAATTAAAACATGAGTAGAAATAAACGTTTTAGATTTTTATGTAGAAATAAAAAATGAAAATATATTTAATTAGTGCTTAAATATAATATAAAATGTATGTATCTCATGGTTTTGTAGTGTTTAAGCATAAATCTTAAACTTTGTGTATCTTCATATACACAATTTCATAAAATTGAACTTTCATCTCAATCATTATTAATTAAGGGTTGTCTGTCAGATTAATTATGAAGACAACTAAATATATAATTTTGAAGTATCTAAAAATTTGAATTGAGTGGCTGGACTAAAAATAAGAGTATGCATATATGCAATTTAAAATATCACCAGCTATATTAAGAATTACAGCTACTAATATTAGTGATTTCTGTTTGCTAGAGATGAGTGTTTTTGATATGTTAAATCGTTAACTCCCTATAAGAGCCATAGAAGTAGGTTCTACCTGCTTTTTAAGAAAAATAAGGGCACTGAGGATCAGAGCAGTTAATTAACTTGCTCACAGTTATACAGCTAGTGTGTGGCAACTGCAGGGAATAGAACCCAAGAAATCTCATTCTAGAATTTTTATTTTCTATATTTTCCTAATTAAATAATATTTAACCAATGACTTTGCTGTAGATTATAGTTTGAAGATTATAAATTATTTGGAAATAATAATACAAATTTCTTAAAAATATTTAGGATGTATGTTTTATTCTGTGTGTCTATAACAATTTAGTAATTTTATGAGAAAACGTCATAGTTCTAAGATTTTTAGAAACATATTTTACATTAAAGATATAGAGTAAGCTAGCTGTAATTTTTTTATAAGAAATACATAAGTGACATTAAATTTTATATCCGTTAGAACTCTAGATTAATTTTCATCATCTCTGTAACTCCTTGATAGAAGCTTGTTACGTGTTCTTCCATGTAAAAAAAAAAAGTGTATTTGCTCACTCCCTTTTTATTCCTTAAGTCTTGTTACAGTGTATTAAAAAAATGAAGTTTATTATCATCAAAGGAACTCTTACTATACACAACAAACCCTACAGATAAGGTCAAATTTTGCTCATAAAATAAAATTTGAAATAATTGCAGTGATAATTTATTAAAACTTTATGCCTTTATATCAGTGGTTATTGTTGGGGAGAGAGTAATATGTAAGAGCAACTGGGTTAAAATCTATTGTAATTTCAGTCCTTTCGGACAGATTCTAACTCACATCCCATTCCTGTTTCACAGTTGCACTAGAATACTATTGTCTCAGTTAGCTACTCCTGTTACTGAGAGGTTACAATTCCTAATAGATATAAATAGGTTACTTTTAAAATCTTTAAAACCTTTTTTTCTGGGCATACAATTGAGATTTAAACACTATTTATTTAGTAGATAAAGCCTACTATAAACAAACTTGTAACAAAACCTTCTCAATTTAGCCATGGAAAGTTCTGGGTGGTGTCTGTTTTCCTTCACATGTTGTTTTTGGGCATAAGCTTCATCCTCCTTTCTCAGTAACCCACCTGGATGCCTTCTTCCATGCAGATAGTTTGTTTGCCATTCTTTTTGATGTCTTTAGGTCACTTCTTTTTTAATATATATTTTTTTCACAGCAGAAAATGTACTTTGATATCTTGACATCTTCATGCTCAATACAAAGAACGTGTTCTTTATCATAGTGGCACATTTCTGTAATGTGCAACTTTCTTAGTAGGGTAGGTGTGTCAGTTTGCTCATTTTTTTACATTCATTTTAATCAAGTGTGGGAAATAATGTTTTTTTCCACTGGGTAATTATTATGTGGAGAAAGTGATGGAACTCTTGTTCTAGTATATCTACGCTTAAGGTAAGGAGTTATCTATGGTAGAGCTGAATATTCTGTTATTTTATGTTAATATTTAGTGTCTCATCAAATTCTTACATGAAAACTGCATTGCATAAATCAGGAATGAAAGGGGTGTCATTTCTTATTAATTCAGGAGAAAGAAGGTCCAGAGTTTATATGTAATTTTTAGCAATGATTCCTGTGTTTTAAATGGTCAACTGTATGTTGAAAAAAGGGCCGATTCATAGTTGAGCTAGTCAGTGAACTAAATGCAGCGTTTTTCCATTGCCACCCTCCTACCCTGCCTTGGCTGCCTGTCCAGGATGATTTCAACACTTTACTTACAACTTATATCATTTCAAAGTAACAATATTATTTGAAATGAAATAAATTCTTAGAAAACCTCAGTAGTTTTGCTTTAGAGTTTTAATTTTAAGTATACCAAAATCATTCAGTTTTACATTCTGTTAGTTTATGCTCTGGGGAGTCTCAAAACCTTCCTTCTTCCTTTGTAACACTCAGTGCTATGATTCAGGTGAGGGACTCTTCTATGGAAAGATGAGGATGTGCTGAAGGAACCAGCACCATTTTTACTTTCTCTAGAGACCTCTGTCTTAACGATCTCACGTTGTCCTTTTTCTCCTGTGGAATTTGATTTTTGGCATTTATGACTTCCCTAAGGCAACAATTGCACTGTTTTACAAATAATATGCTTATTTAAATGTTTGTAAGAAAATGATGTACCAGGCTTATGCAATCAGCAAAGCTTAGAGTAACCTTCACAGAAAACATATCTTTCTAAATAATGTTAATACAATGTGTGATTCATGTATTTTTATTTTTCTCCTTTGCTTCCATGTATTACTGCATCAAAGAGCACTATATTGGGTCTTGGTGTAGAGTATATTTGTATTGAACTTTTATCTTCACTTGTATGTGTCTAATAAACGAGAAAGCTTCTTGATGAAAAGTCAGTTGCATTGGAATGTGACAAATTTAGAAATTAGAGTACAGTTGTTTTTTTAGAACCGAATCCCAGTAGCATCATTATTATACCTTAAATCACTTTCAGGTAGTATAATCTAGTAAAAAAGAAGCCTAAAGGTATTTCATAGTGTTAGGGTTTCAATATTGAAATGCTAGAAGCACTTCTAGTCTACTAAACTGAAATGTTATTGAAAATTAAGATTCTCTTTACCCAGGCCCAGTTCCTGTGTCCACCTGTGGAATGAAACTATGTGGAAAAACCAATGATGTGCAACTATGGAGACTGTTCTGGGTCCTCCCCCTTCTCTCTGTCTCTGTATCTCTCTCTCTCTCTCTCTCTCTGTCAGAAATAATAAAAATAAATCTTAAAAAAAAAATTCTCTTTAAATGAGCTATATTTCACCTGAACACCAACCTTGTTAGCCAGTGCTCTAACAAGACACCCACAAATGGGTGTCTTTGACAAATTAGAGGAGTAGATGGATACCTTTGGATTGGGAAATCATTTTTCAGCCTGTATCAATTTTGGTGAATAAATTATAGGAAAGGATTTAGGTGTCTCCTGGTTTTTTTTCCTAAGATTTATTTTATTGTTTGAGATAAGGTGACTGGGGGAGAGAGGGAGAAAGAGAAGGGAGGGGGGCCCAAAGCAGTCTCCATAGTTGTAACACGGTCTCATTCCACACAGGTTTGTGTGGGGTCTCATGGGGTGGGAACCAAACCAGGGGCCTGCCGCATGAGATTCAAGAACCTTCCATGCTGAGCCATCCCTGAAGTTACCAGCTGTACCACAGTTTAGCATATGGGGTTGCATGGGCCGGGGCTGGGAATTAAACCCCAGAAACAGCGACTCTGAGACAAGTGCTCAACCTGCCTCCTATTTTTTTGTTTAGTTTGTTTTGTTTTTTTTCTCATCTCCACTAACAAGTCCCCATAATCCTTCAATTCTCTACCATCTTGTTTTCAACTTTCTCCTTGGAATTCATGCTCTTTCTCGAATACCGTACTTACTTTGCCGTCAGTGTGCACTGTTGAATGGTCTTTCCTATTCTTTTATCAATATTATTTTGTGTATGTGAGTACTTAACGGTATGCCAGGCAATAACCTGAGTACATTTCTTATCTCATTTAATCCTTACAACAGCCCCATATCCATTTTACAAAGAAGGAGACTGAGTTAAAAGGAATTAAATAGGTGTTGCATGAGGTATTTACCTTAGGGATTCCAATTCTAAATCCTATACTCCTGACTGCTATACTGTACCACTACCCTTAACTACTACTCTGCTTTTGTCCTAAGGAGAGTTGCACTAACCCATTTGAGCTTCCATTTTGTCCCTTGAAAGCCAGGAAGCCTAACACCTGGACAACAAGGATGAGGATTTCAGAAAAGGACATTGAAAAATTAAAGTTAAATGATGTAGGAACAATAAACTACATAGAGGTCAGTAGGAATTCAGTAAATGTCCTCTTGCCATTTTCCTTTTTCCTGTTTTCCAGGTCAGATCTGGGAAAGAGCAGTCAAGGATTAGCGCCTACAATCAGTCAGTAGAAAGCTCATGGAGTCCAACTTCCTGGCCCCAGGACTACAGTGACCCCAGAAAACCCACAGATTGTTTTTTTCGTCCCCTGACAGCCAAGTCCTACTCAGTAGCGGTACTTGTTTGATTCCAAAGTCGTAAGCAGATGTGTTTGTTTAAGTGAGACAAATACCATCAAAAGCAGACTCAAGGCTGGCTGCTGTAACTAAATTTTATTTTCACCTACATTTCACAGTTTGTTCATGACGAGAAGTGCTTCTATTCAAGCATCTTTCCATTGGACCAAGAAAAATGATTATGTCCCGGTGCTGACCAAGAGCTTACACTTGGAGGTTTTGCTAGAGATAAAGTTAAATAAGGAATTACTTTCTCACTAGAAAACAGGTAGAGTTATGTTTTTTAAGTTCTGTTTTAAGTTACTGCACCATACATATAAATAGTAAATACTTACCTGAGTGCTGTCAGTAATCTAAGAGGAAAATAATGCATTTCTTAAAAGCAGGTTTAGAAGCCAACAAATAAATGACATCGTTCAATATTTACAAACTTTTTCTAGTGAAAATCTTGTGATTTTATGACATTCACATAGTTAGGGTTTCAGAAAATATTCTGGCTATCTGGAAAAATGAAGACCCTCCTGATGATTACCCTTACAGGCTTCTAGAATGTGCTATAAAATACTCGTTGGGCATGTAGAACAACTGTACCACTATAATCTAGATAGAGGCCAAGAAGTGTTTTGTGTCCACCCTTAATTTTATACATGTTCTTTATCTTTTTAAGACAGAAAAGTGTAAATGTTTACTCCAAAAAGTCATAAATCCTGTCTCTTGAAATCCAAGCTTGAAGACATAAACATGAAGAAAACAGAAATCAAATTTATCTGTCCAGCTATTGGTGTGACCTTTAGAACTTTACTGATGGTTTTCCATGTTTTATTCCCTTGCTTTATTTTCATTTTATCACTTTCTTCTCCTTTTATTCATTGGGCATCTTTCATTTTTTTTTAATCCTAATTTTGTAGTATGAGAATATTAACGAATTTAAGGCATATGAAACTTAGGCAAAATAAACAGACATAAATGTGCAAATGCCTAGGATGATAACATTTTTTAAATGGCTCATGCTATTTCTAGGGATTGTAGGTTGAAGATTGGTACTTATCAGTTAATCACAGTGGAAGATTGGGCTGCAAAGATAGACACTGGCAAGCTCAGGAAAGGCCCTATGTGCTATGATTAAGGAATTTGAACATTACCTGGTAGATGATGAAAAATTATTGGAAGGTATTTTTCTACAGTAAGATTCTTAATTAGAGGAATTATATGATTGCATTTGTGCTTTGGATAGGTAACTGTGATCCTCATAAGAGTGAGTTAGTAGCATTTTAAACTTAAGACTATTACGATAATCCAATTTGAAATAACTAAGGGTTTAATTTAAGGCAGCCGTAGTGGGGATTGAGGAAGGGAAAAAGACAGAAGAGAAATTAAATTAAAATGGACTTAGTGAGATATTTGAGGAAAGAAAAGTGAGTTGAGAGTAACTATAGTGTTTGATGAACAGTTTGTTTGTCAGTCATAAGACCATAAGGAGAAGGTTTGGTGAGTATAAATAATTCTATTTTGAAGACTTTGAGATAGAGACACTTGTGAGTTATTCAGATGATATGGGACCCCAAAGGAAAATCAAAACAGGAGGTAGAGATTTTAGGGTGAATTTTTGAAGAAATTTTGAGGTGAAGGTTATGAGAGGTAGGTTGTGCTGATAAAATGATAAATCGGATTTTCAGAGGAATTTGATAATTCCTTTGTGAATTGATAATATTATAATAATTACTTTATGATATTAAAAACACTGCTTTTGTGTCTTCTAGTTTCAAATACCTTTTTGGAAACCAGATATCAAATTTTACAAGAAAAATATTCTTAATTCACAGAGGTCAAATATTGTTTTAACATTATGAATTATTCAAAGTTAAATGGATGTCAAAGAGAGTTAGAGAGCAGGCCATTCTATACTGCTGAGTCATGATTGTGACTCTAAGAAATACCTTTATTGTGTTTGATTCTAAGCTTGTGATATAATAACTAGTGTCAAAAGATGAGAACATTCTGTACCAGAGTTTGAAAACTACCACTGATGAAAAATGAAAGCTCTGTTAATAGTTCACCGTAAACTCACAGCTGACCTTATAGTAGGAAATCTGCAAACCACAGAGGCAAGCTCCATGGAAGGCAGCCACAGATTCAGTGGGTTTATAGGCTGACCCTTGGGGATTTAATCTAATGCTAGAAGGTGGGAAAAATGTTAAGGATTATGTTTTACAATCAAGATTAACAGTTAGCAACAGTAAGTGAATGTCATGATACCATTTAAAAAGTTAGAGATTCATCTAAAATAAATCAATCTCAACATTAATCAACTAAAATGGATTCAGAATTACTTTTTAACTCAACATTTTTATACCAGATGGCTTAACAACAGTAATGTACCTTGGTTTTGGTGACATGATTCTTTCAAGGAATTTATCTATCTTTGATATCCAATCTAATTCTTAGAGTCTATATAAGAGAAAGACTCTTCTTCGCTAACTTGGAAAGCATTTGTATGCACAAAATGTCTGTTATATAAGAGAACATAATTATAATAAGAAATAGCCTAGAGGTCTATTACAGTCACATCGATTAGTTGTTCTCACTGAACTTTTTGCTAAGATTCCTTCATTCATGTGACTCATTAGTGCTGCATAAAAATTGTATATTAAACAACAAAATTCCATTTGCAAACTTTAAAGTATCTATCAATTCTTTTCAACAAAAATTATCCCACTCAATAAGAGCCTACCAGTTTGTATTTAGATTTTGAACTTATATTTCTATTTTATCTATAAAATTAAATATAGTATCATCATGGTTTTGAAATTTAAGTTCTTCTATCTAGATTTTTGTAGCTAGGCAATTCTTAGACTTTTCTCTGACGTGTCTCTCTTGTCTACCAGCATTCCTTTTCTCTAAGAAGGTCATTATTGATTTGAATAGAGAGGAGATATAAGTAGTGTTAACATTTTTCTGTTTGTGTGTATAGTTCATTTTAGGCTTTCCCAGTGTTGATCATCTGTACTTTATACTTACCTAGAGAGAGCAGTGATAACTGGGAATAGTAATTACCCAAATTTCTAGTTTAGCTCTTTGTCACACTCAGACCACTTAACTTCAGCAGAATGTCAAAAACAAACAAACAAACAAACAAACCCCATTTTAGAAATGCTACTTTACAACTGAATAAATACCTTTCCTGGACATGTATAAAATATAGGATATCTTTGCCATTGCAGTTGATAAACTCTAACAGCAGTTTCATAGTACATTTACCTAAAAACATTCAAGAAAAAAAAGTATTTA
>PVKE010013535.1:0-36400 GCA_004027555.1 Craseonycteris thonglongyai | reverse complement strand
GAGGTGGGCACATAATGCGATGCATGGGTGATGTGATGTGGACTTGTACATCGGGAAACTAATTATTCCCAACCAATGTCACCCCATTAAGTTTAACAATTAAAAAAAAAAAAAAGTTTTAGGTTATATTGTACAGAAAATAAATTACAGAGAGTAGGTTGAATTTCTGCTATGTGCTTCTGTTTGTTGTAGCCTCTTAAAATTTTATTAATAAACAACTTTTATTAAATTTATTGGGGTGACAGTGGTTAGTAAGATTATATAAGTTTCCAGTGTATAAATTCTATAATACATCACCTGTATATTGCATTTTGTGCTCATTATGCAAAGTCTAGTCTTCTTTCATTACCATATATTTGACACCTTGACCACTTTAACCTCTTCCCACTCCTACCCCCACTTATCCTCTGGTAACCATCATAATATTGTCTGTGTCTATTAGGTTTTTTTGTTTGTTTGAATTAACAACTCCTTATGTGTTTTTGTATAAAATATTTGATACCTTAAAACTTCTAATTCTTTTGATGTGCCTTCTAAAATCATTTTATATTTTAAGGTTGTTTAATAAAAATAAAACATCCTTATAATGCATATTAAATGTTAAAGTCAAATACCTTTTAAATTTGCCTTTGAATGCTTCCTAGTAATTGAATTACAGTTTATTTTTATCTCCAGAAATGACAATTTGATTAAATATGCTTAAATTAAATAAAAATAAAAATTTGATAGCATTTATCAGCAGATATTAATTGATTTACAGAAATAGATGTTTAAAATTGCCACTCTGTTTTTTTTTAACTTCTAACATTCGAATTAATATGTGGTAGATAATGATCATTCCTATCCAGGACACTGTTTTTCCCTTTATTCCCAGACTATTTATTGTGTGTATGTGAAGTTCTCAGAAAGATAATAATTTATACCCTAAGTTTATTTTTACTATTGTAAAGAATACCATATGAAAGGACAGGATTTATATTAAGATCACATTTTAAAGTAAAGGCTTTTTTTCTTTTAAATGACTTTGACCATAGACAAGTGTGATCATTGGCATATGTTTTGAAGATAAATTTATAAATAAGTTGCTGACATTTAAGTTCTGTGCTCTAGGATAAAGTTGGAGAATTTGCCAAACTCAGTAAAATTGAACTCTTGGAAGCTACCGAGAAGTCGATTGGTCCTCCAGAAATGCACAGATACCACTGTGAACTCAAAAACTTCAGGGAGAAAGAAAAACAATTAGAGGTATTTATACTATAAATTAACAACTCAATTTTATTTTCTTTTACTGATTTCTGTTTCAGAATGTGGGAGGGTAAATTCTGATTTATTGAGAGAATTCATACATTTGTGATTTTTTTCCCCCACCCATGATTATATTGCTAACATTAATTAAATTAGGTGACAAAAAGTGAGAATGAATTTGATAATGTAAAGTTTGAAAAATTTGATTATCATTTCATTAAATACATGTTATTAATTGACTTTCTAAGGAACTGTTAATAGTATTACAAAGTATTTTTTTCTCTCAGGAAGTTGCAATATTATTCTTTTATTCTTTCAGTATTTATTAAATACCTACCATGTACCCTGTAAGGCTTTGGATAATATAGCAGATACCATATAGCTTTTAATATAATGTCTCTGTTGAGCCATTTCTAATATTTGCTCAGTTGCATGAGGGTAGACTTTATAAGAAGACTATACATTTAGTAGCAATGTTGAATTTTTATTTTCACCTTTAACAAACATACAAATTGAAATGTCTCTTTTGCATATCATGAAAAGATATTTTGTATAGTGAATCATTTTCCATGTCTCAACAACTAAAATAATGCAGTAAATTTTTTGTATTAAAAAAATCTTGTAGGGATGCCAGGATGGCTCCGTGGGTTAAGTGCTTGCTTTGCAGCCCTGGGTTCTGAGAATCGAGTCCCAGCCCCAGCCCGCACAGACCCATGTGCTAAACTGGGGTATGCCCCCAGTTCAGTTCTTGCCAGGGCAAGCTTCCCATGTGGGAGGCCTCCCAATTCAGCTCCCATCTCGTGGGAGTGTGCCTCCCATGCGGGAGGCCCCTACCCAGTTTCTGCCCTATGGAGCCCCCGCCCACCTGTGTGGAATGAAATTATGTTGAAAACTGATGACATACAACTATGGAGACTGCTCTGAGCCCTCCCCCTTCTCTCTTTCTCTCGGTCAAAAACAATAAAATAAATCTTTTTTAAAAATCTTGTAAACAACTGCTTTCTCTTTAAGTGTCTATACTTGATAATATGTGCTTTGTTATAATTTAATATTATTTTTATTATAATACTTACTCAGAGTGAATGACCAAAGGGGTTGTAATTATTTTACCCTACTTCAGATACTTCATCAGTCCTTTTACCTTTCCCCACATTAAATAGTCTATAATACTCTCATCTGAAACACTTAACTGACACTACCTACCATCCTCTGAAAGAAAAGAAGCATGTATTCTACTTGATTTTAAGTATATCTTTGCTTTTGTTAATTTGTGATAGAAAGGCTGAATTTTAGCTTTTCTTCATCTCATTTCTAAGTCCTTAAGTCATAGGTATTTGTAACACAGTAATAATAATTTTACTTTTTATTTGTATATCACATTACAGCTTTTGTTGAGCTTTCACGTATAGCACGTACAGTGAATTACTTCTGCCCTTGAGGTGAATGGGGCAGATTACTCTTCTCTTTCGGCAAGAAGAGTCCAGGCTCAGAGATGTGGCTGGGCTTCCTTGCAGTCACATGACTAATAAATTATAGCACCTAGACCAGAACTTAGGTGTGCATGTTTATTTTACACAGTTCTTAAGACCTTTGGATTTCTTTATTGTGAAATTTTGCTAGCATTATACTTTTTCATTATTAATAGATTTAATCAGTTTTTAATAATTAAACTAATTGTTAAATATTTTATTTTAGACCTCATGCAAAGAGAAAACTGAATATCTAGAGAAAATGATTCAGAGGAATGAAAGATATAAACAAGATGTGGAGAGGTTCTATGAACGTAAGCGACATTTAGATTTGATTGAGATGCTTGAAGCAAAAAGGCCATGGGTGGTAAGTCTTAATTGTTAGAGGCAAAAATAGTGATTCTTTAAGTAGCAGAAAAATTATAAAGAAGGCACTAATTATCTGTATTTAAATTAGGAACTTCTGTTTATTTTTGCTTTATATATCATATATGATAAAATTTGTCACTTGTTTTGTGTTATTATATATAGCTGTGTGCTGTGTTATTATTGTATAACAAATAACAGTTAAGTATGTGCTCTTAATTATCTCCAGATTTGAGTTCTCAACAGACAGTTATATTTTATAAAATGTAATGATCTGAAAATGTTTACACATATAAAAATTCAATCTTTGCATGTCCTCAGCTCACTGAGAAATTAGTTGGAGTGTGCCACTAATATCAAATTCAGCTATAGGTGTAGTTGAAGGACATTAACTATAATCTACTTATATGTGTCATAAGTTTTCTAAGGCTACTGTTTTCTTTTGAATCACTGTGTGATGTATATTTTATTATTTAAGGCCACGGTTTCAGCTAAAGATCCAGTTCCCTCAATTCATTCCTTTACCATGAGTGAAACGGAATTAGTAAGAAAGTTTATGTTTGTTCCAAGGTTAGGATAGAAATAATGGTTACTAGAATGGAGAAATATGTGGCTTTCCCCCACCTCTGCTCTTTCTTCACCCTTCATTATTCCATAAATCCATCATTAAACTTTTTCCTTTCTTAGCTTGTTTTGATTACATTTCTTTATAGCCATTATTACTCTTGCATCTACTTTATCTTTGTTTTATGAAGTCTTTGGTTTTCTTTTTTGTTGTTAAATTTATTGGGGTGACATTGGGTAGTAAAACTTACATTGATTCCAGGTGTATAATTCAACATTACATTGTCTGTGTATTGTGTTATGTGCGTACCACCCAGAGTCAATTCTCTTCCCATCACCATATATTTAATGCCCCCTCCCTACAACATTACCTCCTTCTTCCCTTACCCTTAGGTAACCACTAAACTGTTGACTATGTCCATGAGTTTTTGTTTCTTTGTTACTTTTGGTTTTATATTCCATCTGTAAGTGAAGTCATATGGTTCTTGATTTTTTTCAGCCTTATTTCAATATGATGATCTCAAGGCCCATCAATATGACAACATGGTTTTTCTTTTTCATTTTAAGATTATTAGTCATTTTTATTTTTTCCTTTGGTTTGGTCTATTTGTGTCCTTTTCTTAACTTCATCCCATTTAGTCTTTATTTATTTATTTATTTATTTTTTAATTTTATATTGTTAAATTTAATGGGGTGACATTGGTTGGTAACAATCAGACAGTTTCCCAATGGACAACTCCACATCACATCACCCATGCATCCCATTATGTGACTAGCTCCCAGAATCAGGTCCCCCTCCAACCCGATTTAGTCTTACTACATGCTCTCTTGGTGCTCCACTTTTTTTTTTTTTAGCAAATATTTATTAATTCCAATGACATGACAAGCATTATTTTCACGTGCACACTTCTCTTTGTTTTCCTTTTTTGACCCATTTTCCTTTTGTTTATTACCGTACTATTTTTTGTTTTTACTTTTCATAACTGAGCTTCTTTTGCTTCTTTATATATTCCTGTATTCCTTATTTTTTGAGAGGCATGAGGTGAACCTCATTGTAGTGGCCATTAAGATAAAAGTTTCAGAAACAAGAAGGGATGGAAATCAGTCCTGCATAGTGAGAGAAACATGCTCAGTGAGTAGCAAGACTCTTATAATAAGTCATTATGTTGGTATTTACCATTTCTGAAGTTATTTCATGGGGAAAATATTATATTAATAGAACTGCCAAATGGCTCTCAAAACATTCTTTTCATAGATTTAGTTTCTGCCTATGTTATATATGTTCTTTTTAGTATATGTGTTAATTCTAGTATATGTTATTTTAGTATGTGTTAGTTTAACCTAGTAGTGCATTAACTTCTATGTTTTTTTTAATTAATTGAAAGGAATATGAAAATGTTCGTCAAGAATATGAAGAAGTAAAACTAGCTCGTGACCGAGTGAAGGACGAAGTCAGAAAACTTAAAGAAGGGCAGATTCCTATGACATGTCGAATTGAAGAAATTGAAACACAGCGTCACAATTTGGAGGCTCGAATCAAAGCAAAGGTTCTTTTTAGCTCATTTTTCTGTATTTTATTTTATGTAATACAAAATGTATGTAGCAGGGGATGCCAGGATAGCCCAGCAAGCTGAGCACTTGCCTTGCAACTGTGAGGTTGGTGGTTCAAATCTCGGACCTTGCCTATGCAAACCCATATGCTGAACTGTGGCGCAACTGTTAACTGCTAGAATGGTGGCAAAGGTTCTCACCTCCCATGTGGGAGGCCGCCAGTTCAGTTCCTGCCCCGAGTGGCCCCACATTCACCTGTGTGGAATGAAACTATGTCACAACCAATGATGTACAACTATGGAGACTGCTCTGGGCCCTCCCTCCTTCTATCTCTTTCTCTCTCTCACTCACCTTCTCTCAAACGATAAAATAAATCTTTAAAAAAATATTTTGCAATTTTCTAAAATATTTTATAGGTTTATTTGTAACTTTGGTTTCTTAAATTTAACTTTTAGTTTGGTACCAAAGTCAGTGCAGTTTTAGACTGTGAATTTTAAATCATTATAACTAGGCTCAAATACATCTTTATTAATCAAAACAGGAACCATTACAATCAACACATTTTTGCCAATGAGAATTAAGTTTGTGTATTCCTGTAGCATAAAAATCTATCCTTCATTTTTCAATGAACTCTTGAAAAGCATTTTCTGCATCCTGCTGGTTGTGGAAGCATTTTCCCTTCAGAAAAGTTGTCAAGATACTTGAAGTGGTAGTTGGTTGACAAGAGGTCAGGTGAATATGGTGGATGAGACACAATTTTGTAGCCCAATTCATTCAACTTTTAAAGTGTTGGTTGTGCCACATGCAGTCAGGTGTTGTCGTGGAGAAGAATTGGACCCTTTCTGTTGACCAATGCAATGCCAGCTACAGGCGTTGCAGTTTTCGGTGCACTTCATCAGTTTGCTGAGCATATTCCTCAGATAGAATGGTTTCTCCAGGATTCATTCAGAGCACTGTAGTGGATCAGGGGGGCAGCTGGCCACCTTTTTTTGGTGCAAGTTTGGCTTTGGGAAAAATGCTTTTGAAGCTCTTCTCAATCCAACCACTAAGCTGATTATCATCATATAAAGTCCATTTTTCATCACATGTCACAATCCTATCAAGAAAAGGCTTCTTGTTATGCAGAATAAGAGAAGACGACACTGCAAAACAATAATTGTTTGGATTTTTGGTCAGCTCATGAGGTACCCACTCACTGAGCTTTTTCACTTTTTTAGTTTGCATCAAATGATGAACTACTGTAGAATGATCAATGTTGAATTCTTGGACAACTTGTCATGTAGTTGTAAGAGGATAAGCTTCAATGATTGCTCTCAGTTGGTCTTTATCAACTTCTGATGGCCAACCACTGTGCTCATCGTCAAGGCTCTAGTCTCCTTTGCAAAACGTCTTTAAAGATTTATCTTTATTGTTTTTTGACAGAGCGAGAGACAGTGAGACAGAGAGAAGGGGGAGGGCCCAGAGCAGTCTCCATCGTTGCCAGCATTAGTTTTCCATGTAGTTTGACTCCACAGGTTGGGTGGGGTTGCACAGGGCAGGAACTTGGCCCGGAGCCTCCCACATAGGCCCCGACAAGAACCGAACTGGCTGCACCCCCCCAGTTCAGCGTGTGGGTCTATATGGGCTGAGGCCAGGATTCAGTTCTTGGTCCCCAGGGCTGCAAAGCGAGCACTTAACCCACTGAGCCATTCCAGCTTTCCCTCCTTTGCAAAACATCTTCAATCACCATTATACTGTATATCTGTTAGCAGTTCTTGAGCCAAGTGCGTTGTTGATGTTGCAAGTTGTCTCTGCTGCTTTACAACCCATTTTGAACTTGAATAAGAAAATCTCTCAAATTTGCTTGTTGTCTTAACATATTTTCTTAGTCTAAAATAAATACAAGCAGCAAGCAATGTCATTAGCAAAAAAAAAAAAGCGAGAAATGTGCATTAAATTGATGTATGACATAACCACATTTATTTAAAAATGTATTCCAATGGCAAATTTCAACAATGCAAAAACCTCAATTATGTTTGCACCAACTTAATAGAAATTTGCCACCACAGGGCTTTCAAGGTACTAATCATCACTGTTGGAAGGTAGCTAGTTTATAGAGAATTCAAGATATAAAAAGAGAAAAATGAAATGTGATTGTTTTCATTACAAGAGCATTCAAAATATTCCTAGAAACCCTGAACTCCTTTTGTGAATTTATTGTATCGCCTTTGTAATTATGTACCCATTTGAGAGGAAGGAGTTAACAGAAAATTTGTTATTTCTTAGACTAAATAGTATAATGGCATGTGGAATATTATCTGCACTTTGGAAATATGACTAAAATTTTTATATTCATGGCTTTCAACCTTTATGGAGATTTTGGAGTCAGATAATTATTTTGAAAAGGGTTTAAATTATGGGCCTTGCTATCTTGTAGGATTGTATGATCAGATGAAAGAACATGAGAAAACAATTGTGAAGACTTAAAGAAACATATGCATACATATTGCTGCAGCAATTTTTTTTAAGATTTATTTTATTGTTTTTGACAGAGACAGGGAGAAAAGGGAGCCCAAAGCAGTCTCCATAGTTGTATGTCATGAGTTTTCCACATGGTTGTTCCACACATGTGGGTGGAGGGCCTCCCGCATGGGAAGCACACCCCAGTTCAGCATATGAGTCCCCCCAGACCAGGACCGGGTTTTTATCCTTAGTCCCCAGGATGGCAAAGCAAGCACTTAACCGACTGAGCCATCCCGGCTTCCCCTCTGCAGCAATTCTTAACTCTTTTAGTGCGACGGGCAGATATATCAGCTTTTGCATTTTGGGCAATAAGTGTGGCAGGTCAATATATTGGCTCATACTTAGACCATAGTTAAAAGGGCTGTAACTTATTATATTTTTTTTTGTATGATGTATGACTGAAATAATTCCATTTCTTTTTCAGACAATGTAAAGGAATAGTAGTAGTATTAACTAATTCAGTTTATATAAAACTAAAAAAACCGCATGTGGATATCTAAAACAATAACTTCATAACGTTTTTTTTCCTAAGGTGATGCATTTTATTAAATTACCCTTCACATTTCTCGCTAGTACCAATGGCAGAAGTAGCAGCACTAAGAGGGTTAATGTGAATGGGAATAGCCTTTTATAGATTTGCACATAACTTGGTATTTTTTATGATAATTCTGTACTTGGTTTGAAAAAAAGGGAAAAGCATTGTGGGTCAACTTACATAACTTAAAATATGGATTTGTGGGGGCCACATAATTGATTTGCTTGAGTCTTTAACTAACTTTCTCCTCTCTGGTTCAATCTTACAGGCGACAGATATTAAGGAGACATCTCAAAAATGCAAACAAAAGCAAGATGTTATAGAAAGGAAAGATAAGCATGTAAGATTTTGATATGAAATTTTTACTATGCCCTAACTTTTGTTTTCAGGTCTGTGTTATGGGACAACCTCTTGTTTGGGAATTGTCTAAGATCCCCCTCTTTCACTATTAATTATTTAATCTGTAAGGGAAACTAATATTTGGAAGTATAGCAGTTGCAGAGAGAAAATTTAGGAAATATTGCTCAAAACTACTCATACATTTATATTAGGATTTTTGCAGCTTGATGGCTCCAGTTTTTTAATAGGTTAATGGTAAAACTGGATTTAGTTACCTTAACAGGAGAAATTATAAGGAATTTATTCTGTTGTTCATATTAAGAGTAGGAAATTAGAAACTGATTACAAAGTCTCTTTCCTGGGTGGGGTTTGATGGCAAACATACTTTAGGATGATTGGGCAATAAAGTCGGATATTTAGCTAACATGTCCGTATGTGTGTGGGTTGCTATTTTGCAGGACCATTCAGAAACTAAATTTTGAGTTAACCATCTTAAGTTACATTCCTAGTGGTTGAAGCATTACATTAATCTCCCAGTTTTCAGCCTCCTTTTTTTAAGCCTTTATCTTTGAGTCCCAGACCTCTTTAATGTAATTTCTCCAGAGAATATACCCCATATTTTCGTGTCAGAAGCTTGGCTGCCAGTGTTATGTGCGCAAGGAGTGTGTGTGGAGGAGGTGCCACGATATTGTGTGGAGATAGAGTAGGAGTAATTCCATTCTGTGTGATAACATATTTAGGATTTTTGGTACCATGTAAGATGGGTCTAAAATTTTTATTTTTTTACATCATTAACTGGTTTTTCAGTCTTACATTGACTTTTTTCTTTTAAGATTTATTTTTGATTGTTTTTTTTGACAGAGACATAGACAGAGACAGAAAGACAAAATGGGGAGGGCCCAGAGCAGTCTCCATAGTTGAACATCATCAGTTTTCGACATGGTTTCATTCCACACAGGTGGGTGGGAGCTTCACAGGGTGGGAACTGGACTGGGGCCTCCTTGATCCAGGGGCCAAACCAGGGGGTGGGAATCAAACTGGAGGGCCTCCCACCTGGGAAGCATACCCTAGTTCAGCACATGGGTCCACATGGGCTGGGGCCAGGATTTGATCCTTGGTCCCCAGGGCTGCAAAGTGAGTGATTAACCCACTGAGCCATCCCAGCTTCCCCAGACTTTTTAAGTATTGTAGTTTTATACTTTTTTAACCAATATTTTCTTTCTTTCCCCTCTCATATTTCCCAGGGTTTGTCACTTATATATATAAGTTCTTGAATTTTTAGCTTTTTTTCTCTTCTTTTAATGGAGTTGCAATGGAGATGGCATTATATTTCATGTGTACAATATGATTTGATATTTGTATGTGTTGCAGAATGATCACCACATTAAGTCTAGTTAACACCCATCAACCATACATAGTTACAAATATTTTTAACTATGTTTGTATATTTTGACACCTTGCAATCCTTTTATCCATCCCTCCTGTTCTCTGCCTCTGGTAACCACCCATCTGTTCTGTGTATCTGAGCTTATTTCACTTAGCATAATGCCGTCAAGGTTCATCTATATTTTCACAAATGGCAGGATTTCATTCTTTTTTATGGCTTAGTAATAATATTCCATTGTATACCTATATCACAATTTCTTCATCCATTCATCCATCAATGGACACTTAGGTTGTTTCCATATCTTGGTTATTGTAATATGCTGCAATAAAGATGGGGATGCATATATTTTTTTCATGTTAAGTATTTTGTTTTCTTTGGATAAGTACCCAGAAGTGGAATTGCTGGGTCATATGGTAGTTCTAATTTTAATTTTTTGAGGTACCTCCAAACTGTTTTTTGTGGTGGTTGCACCAATTTGTGTTTCCACCAACAGTACACAAGCATTCCCTTTTCTCCACATTGTCACTGATACTTGTTATTTTGTTTGTTTGTTTGGTAATAACCATTCTAACAGATGTGTGGTGATAGATCATTGTGGTTTTAATTTGCATTTCTATAATTGATGATGTTCAGCATCTTTTCATGTGCCTGATGGTCATCTCTCTGTCTTTTTTGAAACTATCTATTTAGATCTTCTGCCCATTTAAAAATCAGATTGTTAGATTTTTGGAATTGAGTTATAAGAATTTTGTTACTTATTTTGGATATTAACCTCTTACTAAATATATGTTTTGCAATTATCTCCCATTCAGCAGGTTGCCTTTTCATTTTGTTGGATTTCCTTTGCTGTGCAGAGCTTTTCTTAATTATTTTTTAAAGATTTATTTGATTGTTTTTGACAGCAAGAGACAGAAGAGGGAGGGCCGAGAGCAATCTCCATAGTTTTACATCATCAATTTTCAACATGATGTTATTCCACACAGGTGTGTGGAGGTCCGCACAGGGCTGGAACTGGGCTGGGAGCCTCCCGCATGGGAGGCCTGCCGCATGGAGCCAGGGATCAAACCAGGGGGCAAGAACCAAACTGGGGGCCTCCCACATGGGAAGTTCATCATATGGGTTCACATAGGCCATGGCTAGGACTCGATCCTCGGTCCCCCGGGCTACAAAGCAAGTACTTAACCTGCTGAGCCATCCCAGCTTCCCCAAGCCTACAGCACCCAGTATTCCCAGGGGGTCTCCCATCCAAGTACTACCCAGGCCTGACCCTCCTTAGCTTATGAGATCAGACAAGATTAGGCATGTTAGGTGTGGTATGGCTGTAGACTGTCTTTTAAATTAAATATTTTCTGTTGTACCATTTTAATTTTCTGTTTATTTTTACTGTGTATTTTTGAGGCATTTTTCTAGTGGCAGACTTTGAATTAAAATCTTAATTTATAATAATCTAGTTCATAGTATTAATAATACCAACTTAATTTTAATAGTATACAAAACTTTGCTCCTGTATAGCTTTATTTCCTTTTCCTCCTTTGTGCCGTTATTGCCATATAAATTATATTTTTAATCATTATAAGTTGTCATCAACACAGTTTTATTATTATATCTTTACACAATTTCATTTTTGTAACAATAGTTATCTATCTGATTCTTTTGACACCAACTGAGTGTGTCCTCCAATTCCATTCCATTCCATCCCATTCAATTCATTTCTGGTACTACCTGGAATCTTAGAGCTGACTGTACAAATTAAGGGCCTTCTACAAGACAGCCCTTGCTTCAGAAGCCAGTCTCAAGTCCCCAGGTCCCAGATTGCCTGCACTTCTCTCTGACTTGACTACAAGTTCAGGGGTTTCCCTCCTCACTTCAGGTTCAGTATTTGCTAGAAGGAAATTGAACAATTCCCAGTTTATTATTAAGGATACAGCTCAGAAATGGCTAAACGGAGGATATACATAGAAAGTATGTGAGTGGAATGGTGCAGAGCTTCCATTTGCTCTCTGGGCATGCTACCTTCCCTGTATAGCAACATGCTCACAAACCTACGTGCTCTATATCCTCATTGTTTGAGAGTTTTTATTGAAGTTTCATTATGTAGGCGCGATTGATAAACTGCTTGACATAGAAGGATGTCTCAGATATGTAATGTGTTTCTTACATCATTGCGAACATTAACGTCTCTGAAACACATGCACGTTTCATTTGCCTTGAGTGCAGTTATCTTGCATATATTATCAAGAAATAATTACATTCAATGTTACAGTGTGAACTATAGAAATAATCCCTTTAAAATGTGTTTTGACTGATTGTTACCAACCAATGTCACCCCATTAAATTTAACAATAAAATATATAAAATAAATAAATAAATTGTGTTTTGAATTTGTACGAAAGTGACTAAATGGGGTATTCGAGTGAAAGCAGTGAGATGATACTCAAATTTGTACAGCTGACTATTTAACAGAAGATTCAAATTCAAGTGAAGGTAACCCTATCTAATATAATGCTCGTAAACGTGCAAGACCTGTATCTGTATCAAGCAGTGATAATTATGATTCAGGAGATGAAGAATGAATTTGGGAAGACAAAGAAAATATTCTAGATACAAAACTATTTTCCCAAATTACTAATATGAACGCTTTAGTTTTGCAAAGACTAGGAACAAATTGCACCTCTTTGTCTTTTGAAAGAAGTGCTAAGATGATTTTTTTTGAAATGATAACCGTAGAAACAAATACTTGTAGATACTCAAGTCAAAAGATAAAGTATCACAACTTCAAAAAAGGACAAGGAGTGTTTTCCACTAACAAATGATGAAATGAGAGCATACTTTTCATTATGTATCACGTCTCAAGAAACAAAAATCTAAAGTAGATATATGCTGGTCATAAAAGACAATATTAGAGATACCAGTGTTTTGAAAACTATGCTTCTCAAACATTTCTTGGCTATATCACATTTTCTTCATTTTGTGGATAATGAAACAATGTCAAGAAGACAAAAGGAATAATGCAAAGTATAGTTGACTATTTGAATTATATGTTTGAACAATTATGCACTCCAGATGAAGATGTCTCCCTAGATGAGTCATTGATGACATCCAAAGGACATCTGAGGTACATGCAATTTATAGCTACCAAATGTGCCAGATTTTGAATCAGAGTTTACAAGTTATATGAATCTAGTACTGGATGTTGCACCTGTAAATGTTAAATTGAAAAATAAATAGTATTTTTTGCTCACAGAATTTCATTTAATTCTTATGTTAAGGGGTTAAATTATTGGCCATTGGTCTCCTGCCCCTCTTCTCCTTTTGAAGTCTGGGTGAGGCTGAAAGTTCTAACATTGTAATCATGTTTGGTTCTTCCTGCCACCAGTCACCATCTTGAAGCTAAATAGGCACCTTATTAGCGTAAAATTAGGTATCATCAAAAAAGGCTTGGTGTGAATAACAAAAGACACTTCTTTCATTGAGGACATTCCAAGTTATTTTAAGAACTCTGAACCAAGAACCAGAGACAAAGACCAAATATCTATATGTTATTATAATGGTTGTCTTTTATTTCAGATAGAAGAGAGTTACAAATACATTTATATTACCTTCTATATTTACCTGTATAGTAAGCTTTACTGGTGAGCTTTAAAATTTCTTTGTATAGATTCAAGTTACTGACTAGTGTCTTTTCATGTTGTACTGGAAAGCTTCTTTTAGTATTGTAGAGTATGTCTGTTAGGGATGATTTCTCTCAAGTTTTTGTTTATCTAGCAGTGTCATTTTTGAAGGATAGTTTTGCTAGATATACAGTTCTTTGGGTTCTTCCTTTTTTAGCACTTTAGAATATGACATTTCACTGCCTTGGTCTACTAATCATATGGTTAACCTTATTAATCATTCATGATGTGTTACTATTTTTGCTTCCAAAATTCTCTCTTTGTCTTTTAACAGTTAATTATGTTTCTTGATGTTAACCTCCTTGAGTTTACCTTGCTTGGAATTAATTGAGCTTCTTGGATGTGTGCATTAATGTTTTTCATCGAAGTTGGGTAGGTTTTTGGTCATTCTTTCTGCCTCTCTTCCCTCTCCTGACACTTCTATTATGCATATTTTGATATACTTGATGTCCTACATTCTTTTCCTTTAATGTTGTTTTTTTCTTTTCTGTTCCTCAATTAGACAGTCTCAATTGACCATCTTCAAGTTCATCTATGCTTTATTTTTGCCTGTTCTGATCTTTTGTTGAACCCAGCTAATGAATTTTTTATTTGTTATTTCACTTTTGTCCAGAATTGTCAGTTGGCTCTGTTTTATAAATTCTATCTGTATTGAGACATTGTTGTCTTACTTTAGTTCTTTAGACATGGCTTCTTTTAGTTCTTTGAACATTTTTAAAATAACTGTTTTAAAGTCTATTAGTCAATTTGGGGGCTTCCTCAGGGACATTTTCTATTGACTTTTTTTCTTGTGTATGAGTCATACTTCTTGTTTCATTGAAGTTGTTGTAATTTTTTATTTTTTAACTGGACAGCTTAAGTATGTGACAACTCTGGAATCAGTTGTCCTCTTCTCCTCAGGCTGTTTTTGTTCGTTGGTGATGTTATTGTTGTTATATTTTTAGTTTTTTTCCTAACTAATTCTGTGAAGTCTGTATTCTTGGTCATATGTGACTACTAAAGTGTCTGTTCAGTTAGCTTAGTGGTCACCTAATGATTGAACAGATATTTCCTTAAATCACAGGAACCAGTATGTCTTCTAGTCTTTGTTGAGGGTCTCTGGATGCATGTTGGGTCACATCTTCAACATTCAGCTGGGCAGTTTTTTTGCTTGCTTGTTTTTTGTTTTTACTTTTCGCTAAGATTTAGTTGTTTTTCTTGAGTAAATGCCCAGTGAATGGTTGCAAGCTGTGGTTAATTTTCATTGCAAGCTTACTGCTTACAGAGAGCCTCAAGATGATACTTCTTTGTACAGAAATTTTGTGAGGGCTGAGGACCACCTCAGGTCTTTCTGGAGCATGCATGCATATGTACATATGTACATGCATACATGCACACATACATACAGCCCTGGGCATGTATAAAGTTTTACTTCTACATGTGGTCTAGATTCCCAGGAGCTTTCAAAGCCTCCTATGGGCATTCCGTTCTCTAGGTTTTCCTTTTAACTATATTAGGTTAGCTTATTATTTGCCACAACTCTTACCATGAATCAGACAACTGTGGTATTAAACAATTGCCACTGATTGTTTTTGACAGATAATTTCAGGAAAAGGTTTTGCAGCATGCAAGCTGTATAGAATCAGGTCAAAGAAAGACAAGCCTTGCATGTAAGGTTTTCCAGGGAACTAACTTCCAGACAGGAATTGGAAAAGCTTGCTGGCTTTTTCCCCAAGATTAAGCATTTTTCTTGAATAAACGTTGTGGGTTGTTGCAAGCTTTTGTTTAAATTCTAGAGTTCTGAAAAAGTTAATTTTGACTATTTTTGTCAATACTTTTATTTCTTTTATGGAGGAGTGATTTTTCAAAGTTCCTTCACCATTCCTAATGATATCAAAATCTTTTCTATATCTATAGAAGAATGTTGCCGGGATTTTAATAGCAATTGCATGAAACGTGTATCAACTTGGGGAGAAGTCAAATCTTTATTATGTTGAGTTTTCCAATCTATGGACACTATGTCTGTTTATTTGGATCTTTTATTTCTTTCATTGGCATTATCACATAGTTTTCAGCATACAAATTCTCAGTGTGTTTTGTTAGATTATACCTAGATTTTTTATTTTGTTCCCATTTTTTCTTTCTCCATCCGTCTCTGTTGGTCTCCTCCTGCCCCGCCTCCCCCCCCACCCCACCCCCTTAATAGATTTCTTGGCATTTTCTACATAGACAGTCATGCCATCCACAAATGAGGACGGATTTCTTTCTGATTTGTATGCCTTTTATTTCTTTTCTTTCCTTTTGCACTGGCTAGAATTTCCAGCACTATATTAAAATAAGAATGGTAAGAGTAGATGTCCTTGTCTTGTTCCCAATCTTAGGAGGAAAGCATTTAGTTTTTCATCATTAACTGTAATATTGCCTATCGTTTTGTTTTTTTTTACATATATTCTTTATAAGTTTATTCTACTCTGTTCCTGAGTTTCTGAGAATATTTGTCATGAATGAGTGTTGAATTTTGTCAAATGCTTTTTCTGCTTCTATTGATATGATCATGTACATGTACATCTTTAACTTGACTATACTGATTGCTTTTGAATGTCGACTCAACCTTGCATGCATGAAATGAACCCTACTTGATTGTGGGGTATAAATATATAATTACTTTTTGCATATTGTTGAATTCTATTGGTAACAGTTAAGGTTTTTTGTGTCTGTATTCGTGAGACATAGTATTCTGTAATTTTTGTTTTGTAATGTCTGTCTGATTTTGGTATCAGAATATTAATAACTATCTTTATAAAATAAATTGGGTAGAGTTTCTTCTTTTATTTTTTGGAAGAGATTATGGGGAAATGCTAATTCTTGCAATATACTGAGTAATTCCTAAATGGATCTGGAGCTTTTGAGGGTGATGTGTAAAATTATCAATTCAGTTACTTAATTGTTATAAGGCTATTCAAATAGTCTGTTCTATATTGGATGGAATATGATAGTATTTTTTGAGGAATTGGTCCGTTTCATCTAAGTTGTCAAATTTATGTATAAGTTCTATTATCCTCTTGATGTCTTTAATGATATAGTGATACCCCTGTTTCATTCCTGGTATCGGTAATTTGTGTCTTCTAGGATTGTTTGCTGGTTTTTTGTTTTGTCAGTCTTGCTAGAGGTTTGTTAATTTTACTGCTTTTTTCAGAGAACAGGCTTTTCGTTTAATTGATTTTTCTCATTTTTCTCTTTTCAACATTATTGCTGTTTTTTCATATCTGTATTATTTTCTTTCCTCTGCTTGATATGGGTGTATTTTATTCTTTTTTTTAGGTTCTTGAGGTAGAAGCTCTCAGACTATTGATTTGAGACTTTTCTTCTTATGTATACACTTAATGCTATAAATTTCCCTCATCACTGCTTTAGCTATGTCCCACAAATTCTGATGTGTTGTATTTTTGTTTTTATTCAGTTTAATGTTGTGTTTTTCTGTTTTTCATTTTATTGTGAGATCACAGTTTGTTTATTCATTCAACTGTTGGTGGACATTTAGGTTTTTTGTTTGGGGCTATTACCAGTAAAGCTCCCATGAGTATTGCATACAAGTTTTTATATGAACATATGTTTTCATTTCTCTTGGATAATTTTCTAGAAGTAGAATATCATAGGTGTACACTTAATTTTCAAAGCAATTGCCAGACTGCTTTGCAGTATGATTGTTAGTAATGCAGTGTAACTTTAATTGATAGTAGTTGAAATTTTTTTAACAAATGGTCCTTCACTATAAATAATTTGAGAAACATTGCTTGGCATAAGCTTGGAGGAGTTAGATTGAAGTAGCTTCAAGAACACTCCTTACATTATGTAAGATAAAGCAGTAAATACAGATGGATTTGAGAACAGGAAATGCATTCTGATCAGAGTACTCTGATTTTAACTATGCTATTAAGTATGAGACAACATTAGCTGAGTGAGTAGCAATAAAGGCTTGAGGTTGGAGGAAATGTGAACTTATTTTAGAATGAGAGTATATTCTTTAAAGAAATATAGGTTGTTTTAAGTGCCTATTTAAGTTTTATGGCCATACATTTAAAGTGTGGCCCATTTTTGAGAGTTTCTTCACTTAGTTCAGTTGCTTAGATACAGAAGGTATCTACTTAGGTTTAAAAAGAACTAGGCATTTTTTTTCTAGCTGATGTGACAGGATCGGTGGATGATCAAGAGGTCTGTGCAAGGGAGTAGTGATAGTGCAAGTTGTGGGACCTCAGCAGGTTAAGGGAATAAATGAACGGCTGGTGGATTTTTGAAAAGATAGAGTCAGTGGATTGCAGGACCCTGTGAGGCCAAAGGATAATTGTAATAGGGATACCATAATAGATACAATGGAAGGAAAGAAAATGGTAATCAAAGAGTAGGATTGTGGAAAATAAAGCTTTCAGAATTGGTATGATTTTGGGGGGATTTACACGATCTAGAATATACTAGTAAGGGAATGTGGCTAGAAGAGTTTAGAAAAAGATGTTTGAAGTTAAATAAGTCAAGGAACACAGAAACCAAAGAGTGAGATTGATTTTTCTGTATGTGTGTTGAAACCTTATGATGACAGGTGTAATGATGGAGAGGATGACATTGAGTAAGTCTGGTGCTGAAGTCATTAGTGAATGAAGGATGTGAGGAAGAATTTTGAGGGAGGTAGTAAACCTAGCAACAGAGGTAATAGGTGATAAAAGTCTGATTCTATGGTCTTCAAAGGAACTGAAGTGTGGGGCTCAGTTAACAGAGGAAGTAAATAGAGTGGGGATTAATCAGGACACCCTCTCTACCTCTGAAGTACTCGGAAAGATTGTGGTGGGAAAAGATCACCACTTCAGAGGGCTCTAGGGAGAAGAAGTATCTTCCAGAAATAGCCAAGTTTTAGTTAGAACAAGGAGAACATTCAGGGAAATGGAAGATACAGAGCAGCTGTGGAAATCGTATCCTAGTGAAGATTGGTGATTAGAAAATTTAGACTTATTGTGCCTGAGCTAAACATGAATACAATGAGATTACTCATGGTAGTTTCTTGGATGATTTTCTTGATAGCTAGAATGTCTCTATTTTGCTGGGTGTGTAAAGGTTACATCTGTTAAATTTCTTGTCTTTTTTTATGGACTTCGACTTCCTCATATGTTCGGTGATTCTTAATTCTATATCTATCATCTGTGACATACCTCTTCATTCTCTTGAATAGTTTGTACTTCATGGGTTTCCTGGCCACACACTGGCTTCTTATCTGCTTCATTGTTTTAGGCTTCTTGAACATTGTTAATTTTTAGATATATAACTTAATTTTTTCAAATATCTTTTTTTCCTCCATGTTTGACACAGAAGATGGGATTTGGGCATATATTTAGTTTATTATCTTGGCACTGTGAAAGATAAATTTTTAGGAAGAAGAAATTGATACCAACCCAAATTGCCAACAATAGGGAATGGGATAAAATCTGGTATATCCATATAACAGGACATTATGCAGGTATTAAATTTTTATTTTGCAAGGACATACGGGATATTGAGAAACTGCTTTCAGTACATTTTTAGTGATACTGTTTAGTAAAACATGTTCTATAGATAGGCATTAAAATGTAAATGTTTGAGGACATTAAGATTACAGATTTTTATACGTTTCTGTATGTTCTATATTTTCTATAATGAATATGTTACTCTTACAATGACTAGTGAGTAAATGAGACTTGGAAAGAAAGTGAACTAATTGGCAAGTTAAGTAATATGTTAAACTTACCTATTTTAATATAAACTTTATTTTTATAACAAATTGGGTATATGCATATAAGTATATATGTGTACAAGGTCTGACAATTAAGTTTGTGAATTTACCACTGTGCGCTTATATTGGCAATACTGTACAAGCAAACAGTAAGGTTTTATAGCCATGGTATATCAATGTCTCAGAGCTGTGTTCATGTCAACATGTGGCATTGTCTTCCTGAGTGGTGTTCATTGTTGTTGCATGTTTTTGTGTGTGGTCACAAGAATATTGGAACTTGAATTTGCCAAGACCTTTTGTAGAAGCAATACTATATTTTGGGCCATGTTATCACTGGTGATGAAACATGAGTGTACTAATACAACCCTGAAATAAAGTATCAAAAGTGCGCAATGCAAGTCAGCCAATTCTCCACAACCTAAAAAATTCCATCAGTACAAATCAATAGTCAAAATGATGTTGCTAACCTTTTTTAATATCAGAGGGATTGTTTATCATGAGTTTGTACCCACTGTACAGTCAACCAAGTTGATTCTTTGGATGTGTTGAAAAAGCTGCATGAAAAAGTTACCTAGACGAAATAGACCTGATCTTCTCACCAACAACCCGTGGTTCTTGCATCACAATAATGCACCAGCTCACACACCATTGCCTGTGAGGAAGTTTTTAGCCAGTAAACGAATATTGGAACACCCTCCCTACTTGTACCCAATCTCGCTCCCACTGACTTTGTTCTTTACCCAAAGATTTAGGAAATAGTGAAAGGAAGGCATTTTGATGACATTCAGGACATGAAGGGTAATATGACAATGGCTCTGATGGCCATTCCAGAAATAGAATTCCAAAATTGCTTTGAAGTATGAACTGTGTGCTGGCATTGGTGCAGAGCTTCCCAAAGAAAGTATTTTGAAGGTGACTATAGTGATATTTAGCAGTGAGGTATGTAGCACTTTTTCTAGGACGAGTTCGTGAACTTAATTGTCAGACCTCTAAGACTATGTATAGTTTTGACAAAACTTTCACTGACAACTTATATAAATTTTTAAAAAATAATTTAACCTGAATATAAGTCAACAAATCTAAACATATAGATTGATGTTTTAAAATGTCACAATATTATTTTAAAGTATTAGTACTTGTAGAAAATTATTTTTTTGAAAGAAAATAGTTTATTTCTGTTTAAAGTTGAGTAACATAATCTTCATAATCATTTCTGTTCTTACTACTGTATTGAAAGTCTTACCATCTATCCACGTGACTTTTATTTTCAGTCTTAGGAGGCAAAGCGTGTATTTACTTCCTATAAATAACCAAGTCTGGCAGAAGTAAAGCCCTGGCAGAAATAATGCTCCTTTTTTAATCTATACCAGATGTTTTATTACAAAATTGTAGCATGTAATTCTGTAACATAATATACTAAACTGTATGACATTTTAGGTTAAGTGTTCAAATTGCTGTCCTATCTCATGCGAGACAAGGCAAGCCTTACAATGTTAATGGCGTTAACTTCTGCTGGAACCTGTATTTAGAAAGCTGATGGACTTTATTAGTATTTTGTTTATTCAGCAAATATATAATGAATGCTTACTATATGCTAACCACTGCTATAGATGCTTGGGATATATTAGTGAACAAATAAAACAAAGACTTAGGTAGTCTGATAGGAATAACAGTCTGATTCTGGCAGGATACCTTTTAATGAGGAAAACACCTATGTTTTTAGATTGTTCTCATTTTCAAAATTATATTATTATATTACTATAAAAGCCATGAGAAAAAACAGTGCCGTACTAATCAGCTTTTGTTCTATTTAGATTGAGGAACTTCAGCAGGCTTTAACAGTAAAACAAAATGAAGAGCATGACCGACAGAGGAGAATAAGTAATACCCGCAAAATGATAGAAGATCTGCAAAATGAACTGAAGACCACCGAAAACTGTGTGAATCTTCAACCTCAGATTGATTCCATTACAAATGATCTGAGACGAGTTCAAGATGAAAAGGAATTATGTGAAGGCGAGATAATTGATAAGCATAAAGAGAAGGAAACTCTGGAGAAGGAGAAAAAAAGTAAGTTTTATTTAAACTTGGGATGAACAGATGTTTATAAAATGGAGCTCAACTCTGATGGTAGTTTTCTTCTTCCCCTTGGAATGTCTTTAAATGTTCAAGTCTCCCTATTGAGGAAGCTCAACTCAATTGTTCCAACTTAGTGCCTTAATTACTTATATTTATTCTGTATCACGATTTGCCACTGGCTGGCCATTGTCTTAGATCAGATTATGGCAACTGATTTAATTCCCTAAAAATGCTTTGCTTTATTTTCTTTACAAAGTCATTCACTATTTGTCAGATCAAATTTAAGCTCATTATTCTACCATTTGTAACCTGCCATTTGCTTTGGTCTTTGAAACATTTCCAAGTTTTATCTTTGCTTTTTTTCCCTTTATACCATGTTGATAGATGATAGCATTATTCAGATAGTGATCTTATATTCTGTCCGCTCACTATATAGGACAAAAGAACTAATTTCTATATTTAAGTTCTAGATATGTATGGTTAAAAAAAAAAATTAGAAGGGTAGCCCAACTCTTTTCTGACCTCCAGACCCACTCTCAAGCCTAAGCACTTTTGGGGAAGCTGGGATGGCTCAGTGGGTTAAGCACTGCCTTTGTAGCCCCGGGGACCGAGGATAGAATCCACCCCGGTCCACGTGGACCCATATGCTGAACTGGGGAGTGCCCCCAGTTCAGTTCTCACCTGGGGTGAGACCCCGGCCCAGCTCCTGCCCTGTGCAGCCAGCCCTCCGCCCACCTATGAAATGAAACTATGTGGAAAAACCAATGCTGTGCAACTATGGGCCTTCCCCCTTCTCTCTGTCTCTGTCTCACTTTCTGTCAAAAACAATAAAAATAAATCTTTAAGACTAAGCACTTTTAAATATTTCAGCAGTTTTCCCTAATAGTCTTTCATATATTTTCAGTATATTCTTAAGTCATCATAGTCTGATTTGTCAATTTTAGACTATCTTGATATTTTCTTACTTTAGATACAGATTTCAGGTCATAACTCCCCTCCCTATTAGTAATTCCTCTAATGAGATTATTATGTTAGTTATTAATCATTGAAATTTATTAATATGATTTATTTTGAATAATATTACATCTTTTTTTGTAGTTTAACAATTGCTAATACTTGTTCAGTGCACAGTGTGAGTTAAGAATAGTAGTGCTCCCATCCTTACTTTACTCCCTTCTCACATTCTGAATTCTCTAATCTTTGCTTTTTATATTTTTTAAGACTGAACATTTTATTGAGAACTATAATCAAGTTTTATGTGCTCTGATTTTGGGTTCACAGAGCTAGAAATATTAAGTGTTACTTAAGTTATTACAACAATGAAATGTATTTGTTAGCAGAGCCAGGTAGTGTGTTATGATATAATTTCCTTTCATCAATAGCTTTTTTAGCAAACAGTTTTAATTTACTTTTTTTTTTAAAAAAATACCGTTTGTTTTTTGGGGGGTTTTTTAATTCAATTTTTGGGGGGTTAAATTTATTGGGGTGACATTGGTTGGTAACAGTTACATAGTTTCTAGGTGTACATCTCTACACTACATTGTTTATGTATTGCATTATGTGCTCACCATCCAGAATCAGCTCTCCCTCTATCACCATGTATCTGGTGTCCACTCCCAACTCCTTCCCCCCACTCTCCCACCCCCCGCCCCCCTTACCCTCAGGTAACCACCAAACTATTGACTGTGTCCATAAGTTTTTGTTTCTTTGGTACTTTCAGTTTTATATTCCATCTATAAGTGAGGTTGTATGTTTCTTGATTCTTTCAGTCTGACCTACTTTACTTAATAAGATGGTTTCAAGGTCCATCCCTATTGTCACAAATGACTGTATTTCATCTTTTCTTATCTCTGAGTAGTATTCCATTGTATAAAATGTACCACAACTTCCTTATCCAGTCATCTATCAGAGGACACTAGTTATTTCCATGATTTGGCCACTGTGAACAGTGCTGCAGTGAATATTTGGGTACATATATCTTTGCAGATTAAGATGTTTAGGTTTTTTGGGTAGATACCCAGGAGAGGGATTGCTGGGTCTTATGGCAATTCCATTCCTCATTTTTTGAGAAATCTCCATACAGCCTTCCATAGTGGTTGTACCAGTTTACATTCCCATCAGCAGTGTATGACGGTTCCTTTTTCTCCACAGCCTCTCCAGCACTTGTTATCCCTTGTCTTGTTGATTGTAGCCATTCTGACAAGTGTGAGATGGTATCTCATTGTGGTTTTTATTTGCATCTCCCTAATTGCTAGTGATGTGGAGCATTTTTTCCTATGTCTTCATGAGAGAAGTGTTGGGTTAGGTCTTCTGCCCATTTTTTAATTGGATTGCTTTTTTTATTGTTGAGTTGTACAAATTCTTTGTATATTTTCCATATTAACCCCTTATCAGAGGCATTGTTTGCAAATATTTTCTCCTAGTTGGTTGGTTGCCTCTTGGCTTTGTTGATGGTTTCTTTTGCAGTGCAGAAGCTTTTTAGTTTGATAAAGTCCTGTTCATTTATTTTTGCTTCTACTTCCCGTGCCATTGAGGTCAGGTTTATAAAGTCCTCCCTGAACCCCAGGTCTATAAGTTTAGTACCAATGTTTTCTTCTATGAAATTTATTGCTTCAGTTCTTATTTGGAGGTCTTTAATCTATTTTGAGTTAATTTTGGTATATGTTGAGAGATCACAATTCACACTCAGGCTTTTGCATGTGGTTTTCCAATTTTCCCAGCACCATTTACTGAAGAGGCTTTCTTTTCCCCACTGTATCTTTTTCGCTCCTTTATCGAAAACAATCTGTCCATATATTTGTGGGTTTATTTCTGGGTTTTTAGTTCTGTTAGCATTGGTCTGTATATCTGTTTTTCTGCCAATATCAAGCTGTTTTGATTACTGAGGCTTTGTAGTACAGATTAAAGTCACGCTTCATCCTTTTTTCTTAGGATAGCTTTGGCAATTCGGGGTCTTTTGTGGTTACGTACAGATTTGGTGATTTATCTTTTAATCTATTTCTTGAAAGAATGTCTGTCGGCTTTTGATGGGTATAGCATTGAATCTGTATATTGCTTTGGGTAATACGGTCATTTTAACTATGGTAATTCTTCCAATCCGTGAACACAGAATATCTTTCCATTTCTTTGTGCCTTCTTTAATTTCTTTTAACAGTGTCTTATAGTTTCCAGTGTATAAGTCCTTCAAATTCTTTGTTGGATTTATTCCTAGGCACAGTATTTCTTTTTTTTTTTTGCAATGACAAAGAGAATGGATTTTCTCATCTCTCTCTAAAGTTTCATTGTTGGCATATAAAAATACAGTTGATTTTTGTACATTAATTTTGTATCCTGCAATTTTACTGTACTTGTCTATTTTTTGTAATAGATTTCTGCTAGAGTCTTTAGAGTTTCTTATATAAAGGATCATGTCATCTGCAAAGAGTGACAGTTTTACTTCTTCTCTTCTAATTCTAATACCTTTTATTCCCTTCTCTTGCCTGATTGCTCTGGCTAGAACTTCCAGCACTGTGTTGAATAGCAGTGGTGACAGGGGGCATCCCTGTCTTGTTCCTGATTTTAGAAAATAGGCTTCAGCTTTCCCCCGTTGAATATAATATTTGCTGAAGGTTTGTCATATAAGGCCTTTATTATGCTGAGGTGCTTTCCTTCAATTCCCATTTTATTCAGTGTTTTGATCATAAATGGGTGTTGTATCTTGTCAACTGCTTTTTCTGCATCAATTGAGATAATCATGTGGTTTTTATCCTTTATTTAGTTTATGTGCTGGATTACATTGATTGATTTGCATATGTTGAACCATCCTTATACCCCTGGGATGAATCCCACTTGATCATGATGAATAATCTTTTTACTGCATTGTTGTATTCTGTTTGCTAATACTTTGTTTAGGATTTTTGCATCTGTTCATGAAGGAGGTTAGCCTATAGTTATCTTTTTTGGTGTTGTCCTTCCCAGATTTTGGTGTTAAAGAAATATTGGCTTCATAGAATGAGTTGGGTAGTATTGCCTCCTCTTGAATTTTTTGTAGTAGTCTGAGGAGGATGGGCATTAGTTCTTCTTTGAGTGCTTGATAAAATTCATTGGAAAAACTGTTGGGTCCAGGACAGGTTTTGGATAGCTGTTTCAAGTTCTGTACTGTTTATTGTTCTTTCTAGGTTATCCAAATCTTCTTGGTTCAGTCTAGGTAAACTATATGTTTCTAGAAATTTGTCCATTTCTTCTAGATTGTCTAGTTTGGAGGCATAGAGTCATAATAATTTCTTATGATTGTATTTCTGTAGTGTCAGTTGTGATCTCCCCCCTATCGTCCTGAATTCTGGCAATATGAAATTTTTCTTTGTCCTTTGGTAAGCCTAGCCAGAGGTTTGTCAAAAATAATTGGTTTTTTAGAAGGACCATCTCTTTATTGCATTAATTTGATCGTTTTTCTGTTCTCAATTTCATTAAGTTCTGCTTTAATTTTTATTCTTCTGTTGGCTTTGGGGTTCCTTTGTTTTTTTCTAGTTCTTTAAGATGGGGTGTTAGGATGTTTGCTTGTAATTTTTCTTGTTTCTTGAGATAGGCCTGTAATGATATAAATTTCCCCCTTATTACTGCTTTTGCTGTGTTCCAGAAATTTTGGTACGTCATGTTTTTATTGTCATTCATTTCTATAAATTTTCTAATCTCTTGTTTTATTTCCTCTTTGAACCAGTCATTTTTTAATAGCATGTTGTTCAGTCTCCATGTATATGTAATTCTCTCTGCTTTCCTTTTACAGTTGATCTGTAGTTTCAGAGCTTTGTGGTCTGAGAATACACTTGGTATGGTTTGAATCTTCTTAAATTTCCTGAGGTTGGATTGTGCCCCAGGATATGGTCTATCCTTGAATCCATGTATAGTCTTGTGTTGCAGGATGGAGTGTCCTGTAAATGTCAATTATGTCCAATTTTTATAATGTATCATTTAAGGCTGCAATTTCCTTATTTATTTTTTGCTTGGATGATCTGTCCAATGTTGTCAAGGGGGTGTTTAGGTCCCCTGCTATAGTTGTATTTTTGTTAAGTTCTCCTATTAGATCTGTTAGTAATTGCTTTGTAAATTTTGGTGCTTCCTGTTTAGGGGCATATATATTGATGAGTGTCATATTTTCTTGATGTAATTCCATTTATCATTGTGAAATGTCCATCTTTATCTCTTACTCCTTTTTTTATCCTGATGTCTATTTCATCATAAATTAGTATGGCCACTCCTGCTTTTCTCTGACGGCCATTTGCCTGGAGTATTGTTTTCCATTCTTTTACCCTGAGTGTATGTTTGTCCTTGTGGCTAAGGTGTCTCTTGTAGGCAGCATATGGATGGATTTTGTTTTTTAATTCAGTCTGCTACTCTGTGCCTCTTTATTAGTGGATTGAGTCCATTTACATTTAGGGTGATGATTGATATATAAGGATTTTCTGTATCCATTTCTTCCTTTTTATTTCTTTGTTTTCCCACCTTTTCTCCATTTATTTTATTTCTTGATTCAGGCTGAACAGCCTCCTTCAGTATTTCTTGGAGTGCCGGTTTTGAGCTGGAGAATTCCCTCAACTTCTATATATCTGAAAAGGTCTTTTATTCCTCCTTCATATCTAAAGGTTAATTTTGCTGGACAGTTCATTCTTGGCTGGAAATTTCTCTCTTTTAAAACGTTGAAGATTGGACTCTACTCCCTCCTGGCCTGCAGAGTTTTTGCTGAGAAGTCTCGTGACAACCTGATAGGTTTTCCTTTGAAAGTTATGTATTTTTTTCTTGGCAGCCTTGAAGAGTCTTTGTTTGTCTTTGGTTTTTGTCATCTTCAGAACAATGTGCCTTGGAGAAGATTTGCTAGGGTCTATGTAGTTAGGGTTCCTGTTTTCTTCTTGAATTTGGGGTTCTAGTTCTTTCTATAAATTAAGAAAGTTCTCATCTACTATCTGCTTTAAAAGGCCTTGAGAAGATTCCAACTCATTTCCTTCTGGTACCCCTATTCTAATGTTGCTCTTTCTAATGAGGTCATATAGTTCTTGTAGGGCTCTTTAATTTCTCTTGACTTTCATATTCCTTTCTTCTTCCATCTGTGAAATTTTCATGTTTCTATCTTTGATGTCACTAAATCTTTTCTCCAACTGGTCAGCCCTGTTTCTATGCTGGTTAGTTTTCTTTTTTTTTAAAGGTTTTTTTTTTTTTTAGTTTTATTTATTTATTTATTGACAGAGAGAGAGAAAGAGAGAGAGCTAGCTGAACTGGGGGAACTCCCCAGTTCAGCATATGGGTCCGCACGGGCCATGGCTGGGATTTGATCCTCGGTCCCCGGCGCTGCAAAGTGAGTGCTTAATCCACTGAGCCATCCCGGCTTCCCCAGGTTAGTTTTCTTTTCAGCTATCCCATTATGCCTTTTATTTTGAGGAGTTCCTATTGGTTCTGCTCTAACTTCTCAATTTTGTTGGTAAAGTATTCATTTTTATCAGAAATTTTACTGAGGTCATTTAACTGTGTCTAGGTACTTTGCCAGCATTTACTGAGCTCTCTGAGTGTCTTGAGAATTGCAGCCTTGAATTCTGTTTCACTTAGATTATTTGCTTCCAAGTCTGTAAGTTCCTTTTCTAAAGATTTTTCATATTCTTTTGTAGTGACTTTGGATTCTGAGGTGTTCATTGTACCGTATTTGATGTGGGGTTTATTTTTTCACCTTAGGCATGAGTATGTTTTCCTTCTGGGGGCTTTCCTAAAAGATATGCTTTTCTCTGTCTCTCTTTTTTATTTTTTTTTTCATTCCAACTGTCTTAGTCTAGATTCTCCCCTTTTTTGGGAGGTTGAGGTGGGCTGCGGCCTGGTATGTCTCTGTGGTGTAATAGGTTGCAGTAAGGGCTCTGTTGAGGAGGGATGAGTTTGGGGAGAGGGTTGGGGAAGCAGTCAGTTGCACTCTAGGTTACTGGCTTAGCTGATAGAAGGCATAACAGTCAGGGTGGGGGTGGGGGAGTGTGGGTACGAGCTGGGGTGGCCCTGAGACACAATAGCAAATTTCTGTGTCAGCAGCAGGGCTGGTGGTTCCGTGTGTGCACTGTCTGGACCCTTTTCCCAGGGCGCATTCTGTTTTCCCGGATCTGGGTTTAGAATCAGTCATACCCAGAGACAGTTTTTGTTTGGATCCGTGTTACTAGGCTTCAGGATGCCAACCCAGCTGGTATAGAGCTATGAGTAGGGAGGCTGGTGCGCGGTTCAGCCCTGCGCTTTCCTCCCCAGCCCCCTCCAGAAGGGCGCTCTGCCTTCTTGGCTGTGCTCCTAGTCTCACCATCACCCAGAGACCATCCACTCTTTTGGGTCCACACTTCTGGGCTTCAGGTGCCGACCCTACTGGTTGGGTACCGGGCACACATGTGCAGCCGAGATAAGGACTCAGATCCTGCTGTGGGCAGGGAAGCTGGTCCTCCAAATCGGAGGCTCACAGCTCAGTCTTTCTCTTTCTCCCCTGCCTGAGCCCTCTGCTCTGCTAGGGCTGCGCTTTCACTTTAAGAGCCAGTGGCTTAGAAAGGAGCTCCCTAAGAGCTGATTTGTATTCAGCTCAGCTGTGCCCCTTCTGTCAGCCAGCCAGCGGCTTGGGCTTGGGCTTGGGCTGGCGCCCTGTTCTTTCACCGCCCCAGGAAGTTTAGCTGCCCCTGCTCCATGGTCCCTATTCCACCTCAGGTGCAGTGATCTGAAGGGGGCACAGCGTGCCACCACTTGGGTTCGGATTTTAAATTGCCCACAGTCTCATGGGGCTTCCACTCTCCTTAGGTTTCGGCTTCCAGTCCGCCCAGGATCTAATCCACTTTGATCAGAGTCCTCCAGTCCCTCTTTTTCTGCCAGCCCCAGGCCATGTTCCATGTCCCTGTCCCTGTACTGCTCCTTCCCCTTCCCTCTCTCGCTCACCCCTTTTTCTCTAACCTTCAGGTGTTGTTTTGTGTTGCGTGGCTCTCTCACAGTTGATGCTGTTTCTCAGGGTTTCCCCTGTGGAGTCCACTTTGTTCAGTTGTCCCTTCCCAGGTAGGCTTTGGGGTTCTCCTCTCACACTTCCATCTTAGGGACTTTGACCATTTGTTTTAGCGTTTCCTTAAGTTGGGAAAAAAATATGATCTTATGAGGCATTCTCTTAAGTTCTAGAGCCTTCCATTGTCCTCCTTCCTAAGCTGATGGTTCTCCTGCATGGCTCGTCTCAGTTTGTCTCAGATCCTTTTCTGTGTTAGATAAATCCATTCCTGAATTCCATGTCTTCTATTTTTCTTACTTTGTTAAGAGTTCATATTTAGGGAACCTCCTAAGAAATATGTGGGAATTAATTTCAGAGTCTTTTGAATCCCTGAAAATAATCTTTATTGCATTATACCCATTTCTCATTTTTGTTGTGTATATGATTCTAAGTTGAAAATAATGTTTCTGTCATAATTTTGAATGCCTGTTGTAATTGTCTTCTGCTTAGAAATATATTTTTTTCTCACTCTTTTGTATGTGTCCAGTTTATTTTTGAGAGTTTAAAGGTCATCTTTCATCCCAGGCATTTGGAAATTTGAGAATGATTTGTCCAGGGTGTGCATACATTCTAGAACTATAGACAATTGTTAAATGACAAAAGAAGATATAGTACTATCACTATGGTGGGCACTTGCTGAGTGGAATTTGTAAAATGTGGATCTCAGATAGTCTTTTGTATCATTAATAGATTATTTTACTAATGAAAGTTTTCAGAGAAACCATACTTTGTTTTATTTTCCAATGTAGGTGTGCATGATCAAATTACACAGTTTGACAATCTTATGAATCAAAAGGAAGATAAGCTGAGACAGAGATTCCGTGACACATATGATGCTGTTTTATGGCTGAGAAATAACAGAGACAAATTTAAGCAAAGAGTCTATGAGCCCATAATGCTCACGGTAAGAAATTTTTTTCATCTTGGTAGAATCTGTTAGTTGTATTATTTTAATTATTATAGATTTTTGTTGTCTTAAGAACTCTTTGTATAATTTATACCCCTGGTTTTCTGTTACCAGACTTCCAGCAGTAGGTATCCTGCTTAATGCATACCCAGGTTTCTTAAAGGACCCTTGATCAATACACCTGTGAACTTTTTGTAGAAAGAAATAATGAAAATGGTACCTTACTAAGAATCATGTGTAACATTAGCTTGGTTAGCTGGTTCCTTCGGGCAAGTGGTATATTCTTAGGTCATAGCAGTCAGTAAGTTGATTACGTGCTGCCAAAGGGGTAGAAAGCTGCTGTACATAAATGTGATATGAGGCACTTGATAGAAGATAGACAAGAGATCACTTGCTACAAAAAACAGCATTCTGAGGATTCTGAGAGTTTCTTGATCTCATACACATTTGATAGTTCTTATATATAATTATAAACTAAAAACTTAAACCCAAAATGACTAAAGAATAGTTTTGCTAGGTAATTTTTTTTTTACTTTAGAAAACTAGGTACTTTAGATTCTTGTAGAATTCATGAAAAGTTCTATTTTCCTGTAATTCAGGACTGTGTTATACTTTATTAAATTATTTCATATAGTTCATTCCCTGTAATCTCTTAAATTATACTAGCAAAATTAATATGCATAATACTGTATTCTCTTGCTCAGATATATATTAGAATATTTTTGACAGATCAAGAAGGAAATACATATTTCAGATGCAGGTGATTATTATTTTAATTAATCTGATAAGGATTGGAAGAAAATATGAGAAAAAATGTTGTGATCCTTAATATAATAAATTGCAATCAAGGATGCCCAGATAGCTCAGCAGTTGATCACTTGCCTCACAATTGCGAGATCCAGAGTTCAATTCCAGGCCCATGCAAACCCATGTGCTGAATTGACGTGCAGCTGGTAACCTCTAGGATGGCACGGTGGCAAAGGTTCTCGCCTCCCATGTGGGAGGCCCCCAATTCTGTTATCATTCCATGCAGCCCCACATCTATCTGTGTGGAATAAAACTATATCACAACTAATGACATACAACTCTCAAGATTGCTGTGGGCCGTCTCCCCTTCTCTCTCTCTGTCTGTCTGTTTATCTCTCCTCTCAAACAATAAAAATAAATCTTAAAAAGTAATAATAATACATTCCAATCACGTGTAATGAACACATTTTTATTAAAATGCCAACTTCAAAATAATACTTAGAAGTTTATTAGATTTGCCATCCTCTTGTCACTTGGTTTTCTAACAGTAGCCTATTACCAGGTCACATTACCAGCTGACATATATTGACATTTTAAATTATATTTGAATCTTTGAGATAAAAAGATATACTCTGCTTTTTTTACCCTTCCTGGAATAACTCTTCATCTTTCCTGCCACCTTCTTCCAACTATATTTCCATACACATTTAATTAACCCTTGAGGGTGCCAGGATGGCTCAGCGAGTTGAGCACTCGCCTTGTAGCCCTGGGATCTGAGGATGAAATCCTGGCCCTGGCCCATGTGGACCCATATGCTGAATTAGGGTGTGCTTTCCATGCGGGAGGCCCCCAGTTCGGTTCCCGCTGGGATGAGCTTCCCAACGGGGAGGCCCCAGCCCAGTTCCTACCCTGCTCGGCCCTGCTCCCACCTGTGTGGAATGAAACTATGTTATAAACTAATGACATATAACTATGGAGACTGCTCTGGGCCCTCCCCTTTCTTTGTCTCTCTTAAAACAATAAAAAAAAAAAAAAATCTTTCATGATTTAGTTGACATTCTACCACCTTCATAGGTATATTAGCAATATGTAAAATTAAGATTTTACTCATATAACTAGTCTATTAGCACTCTGTTTCCATGAGTTCTAACATTTCCCTTTTCAATGTAGAATTGAAGAAATATGCAAAAAAAATTATTTATACCTATATTCCTCGTTGTATTGTTTATAATAGAAGAGTGATTAGGTAAAAGAAAAACAATTTTTTGATGGAGTTTTTAATTCAAAGATACATTAGTTTTCTAGTCCTTTTAAGAAATCAAACAAAAGTACTTTGAGAGGTTTGTGCTTCACTTTGAAAAGCAACACCACTTTTGTATACTGAAAGAAAACTATAATTTTTTTAAATTTGTCATATTGGTCCCATACTTCATCTAACAATGTATTTGCTGCTATTTACAAATAGAAATGTCCTATACTGCTGACAGTAAAGTATCTTTGTAATTCCTATGATAAATCCTAGTTCTCTGTATTAATCTGAGTAATGTGCATGTTTTTATTTTAATGCAGTGCTAAACTTTCCCATAGGTCTTGTGAGACTACCTCATAGGACAAAATCTTATTTCACAAAAAGTAATGCTTCATTTGTTAAGTATGAAGCAAAGAGAATTTGAGCAACTAAACAACAAAGCTGCACAGGCAATTAGATGTTGCCTGAGATGCTCTGATTATGTTCTCTGTCTTTCTATTAGGCCAGGGTAGCTAGAGTGGAAAATAAGAGCTATTACTTTATAAGCCCCAAAATGTTCTAGACCCAATTCCCAGAGCACTTTAGTAGGCTTAGCATCATTAAAGCGTTTTAAGAAAAGTAGTAATTGCCGAGGTGCAACTCCTCAAAACTGCAAAGAAGAAAAATTTTACTTTCTCAACTTTCTTGATTCTGTAACATTACATTCATACCTTTTGCTAACCAAGGTAAGAGCTTTAGACTAGTTTAAACAATGCAAGCTGCATTTTTGTTTATACTGTTTTTCTCTCAAAGCCAGTTCTTCAGGTTAACATTTCCAGTGTCAGGCAACACAAATAATATTAGTCATTCTTTGCATTACCAAGGAGTTCTTTTCCATCTTGTTCTGTCTGAAGAATGAACAAAAACTTGAGGTGTACATTTCAGAAGATAAACTGCAGCATGAAGACCCCCTATGTTCACCCAGATAGTATACACCTTTGCCATAAATGTCCCATTCCAGATGATGGCACGGTAAAGCATTTCTTGTCCTGGGTCAGTAGTACAGCTTGTACTGTCCCTGGTCTACAGACAGGACTCATCTCCTGTAGGCAAGCTGGATAAAGGTTTCACTTTCTCTTCTTGGTGCCCACCTTTTTTTCTAATGGCATGTCAGTTGTGATAATGTCCACAGAGCCAGTTCTCAATGGTAAATTACAGACATCCCACTGAATAGCACCTATGGGCAAGCCCCAGGACAGTTCTTGGTCAGTAAAGATGAGATGTTATTTGCTGCTCTATTTATAGCCAACTGATTATTACCACCAGTGATATGGTAACAGTCCATTCAGTAGCCCCGTCTGTTGCTATTTCCCTTGTTCCACACATCAGATTAACTATTAAATTAGTAGGTTGAGGAGCACAGAGCCTAAGCATCCCATAGGCAAGAATAGATCTAAGTTGTAGGCCCAAAATGTGTGATATTTCTTCGATGGACACTCTCTTGTCAGTGCAGTGCCCACAATTACATTATCATGGGTATTGCAAAGCACCTCCACATCAGAGTTGGTCATATCAGCCTTCTACTTAAAATAATCTTGAACAGCACCCCAAAAATCTCTTGTAGCTTCATTTGAGGAAAAGGAGTGTTTCTCTCCAACCTTGTTGCACATGACTCTAAACTTTAGCACTTCAGGATCAGTTTCTTCTCTTGAGTTTTCATCAGCCTCATCTTTGCTGGATGCCAAATCATCACCTACTAATGTTGACACCCCTTCTTTAATGGCTGGATTTTCATAATAGTCTAAGATATGCGACTCTAAGGCATTGTTAGTCAACTCTTTTCACATCTCTCTCATCTCCTTTGTCTTTTTGTCCATTATCAGTCTTGTCTTTCCTTGGCTTCCCCACCAATTCTTCAAAATCCTTTAGTACTTCTTCCTTTATTTCTTTGAACTGGTAATCTTTTTTTTTTTTTAAAGATTTATTTTATTGTTTTTGACAGAGACAGCGAGAAGGGGGAGGGCCCATAGCAGGCTCCATAGTTGTACGTCATAAGTTTTCAACATGGTTTCCTTCCACACAGGTGGGTGAGGGGGCCTGCAGGTGGGAACTGGGCTGGCGGCCTCCACATGGGAGGCATGCCCCCTGGAGCCAGGGGCTGAACCGGGGGGCAAGAACTGAACTGGGGGCCTTCCACATGGAAAGCACACCCTATGAACTGGTAATCTTTAAGCTCCTGAATAACCACATGTAAATTATCAACTGAGCCAGGCTTTCCACTGAAATGTCAAAATATAGTTTGCCCAGTCTTTGCTGATTTTGCATGATGACCTCAGTTTCTCTCTTCCTTCATCTGCAGCTATTTGCTCAAAACCAGTAGGTACAATGGCTCCAGTAGTGACTCGGAGATGCTCGGACCCACTTCTGGGGCCACTTTTCATCTCCCATATAGACCTCTGGTTGTCATGAAGGTTCACATCCAAAAGTTGGTTAGTGTCTTCTTGAACATTAAACAGTGCTTCCATCATCCTTAATACAGTCCTAGCCACAAGTGTAGACTCTTCTGACTTCACATGCCGCCAACCCACAGTGCCCAGGTCTCATGCAAACGAAGAAAAATTTTAAACACGTTAATTTAGTTATATATTCTATATCCTTGTATTAGAATACTATGCAGCCATTAAAAATGTTGCTGTAGGTGTCTACTTCTGTAAAAGAACATTTATGACATGTTAATGAATTATGAAATAGGTTATAGGATAGGATGTATAGAAAGGTTTCATTTAAAAAAATTGTGAAAGCAGGATGCTACCATTCACCACCAGATCATCGTGGAGTGCTACATATACTTCTGTGTCTACCTATCTGTGTCTTACTACTGTGACTGTGAAGATGTATTTTTGGAGAACTTTCCCAAATGTTTTCTTCACCAATCTCATTATAAGAAGCATGCTAAGAAACCGAGAAAGCTGTAGAACCAGAAAGGTGGCAAATCTTCCTTGGGGATATTAGAAACCAAACCATGAATGCAATGGAGTATGCATTATACTTGGGGGGAAAGTGTGAATTGGTCACTATTGGAAATGAACAAACTGGTCAGTGAATGACCCCTGCTTGTGTGACTTCCTTGAGACTTACTACCTAAATTAGCAGATGAGATTCGTGAAGGAATTGACTAACAATGTAACCAAGTTACACATGGTGGAGCTTTGGAATCTGACGTGATAGAATATCTCTGATAAGTATACCCTGGAAAAGAATGAAAATGTGAGCTAAATTCTAGGCTGACTTATCCATACCTATAAAAAAAAGTGACTTTCTATGGTTATATTGGGGTTACTTTACCCTTTTCATAAGTTATAGCAAATACCCATTACATTTTCTTTTATTTGTACTAGTCCTTTCAATAAAGTAATTTGGTACCAAAAAAACCCTGAAATAATTGGCACTAAATATTTATAGTGTTTATGTTCAAGTGATAGTGTTTTATGTGGTTTTATTTTGTTATCTTGCGTGAATTTTGGGACACCCTTTATTTGATGAAGATCACACCCAGGGTTTGAAGTGACATCTATCTGATCCAAGAGCTCTAGATTCTAACTAGTATGCTGCGTTTTCTTAAATATATATGAAGGCTGTTCAGAAAGTATCCAGCCATGTAATATGAAAAATAGTGGCATTTATGGCTGGATTTTTTCCAGACAACCCTTGTATATGTGTAAGTCATACAACTATGTTTATAGATTTATGTTATGTATATATAAAATGTAAATACTTTCTCTTTCAGAAAGTTTTATTTTTTCAAGAAAGCTTATTTCCATCTGGTAGGGGTAATCTAACCTTTAAATTTCCATAGATAGTATTTTTTATATACCGTATTTTCCGGCGTATAAGACGACCGGGCGTATAAGACGACCCCCTAATTTTACAGTTAAAACATAGGTTTAGGCCTATATTCGCTGTATAAAACTACAGCCTTGGAAGTGGGGGGTAGTCTTATACAGCGAATATAGGCCTAAACCTATGTTTTAACTGTAAAATTAGGGGGTCGTCTTATACGCCCGGTCG